>JAYMFT010101391.1:0-13754 GCA_038088735.1 Panulirus argus
TTCTTTTCATATTTGTTCGCCGTTTCCCGCGTTAGGGAGTAGCGCCATGAACAGACGAAGGAAAGGTATCATTCGCTCTCATCCAATCTCTAGCTGTCCCGTATAATTCACAGAAATCACAGCCCCCTATCCACAGCCAGGCCTCAAAGACCTTTCTGTGGTTTATCGCCGGCTGCTTTATATGCACCAGGTTCAGTCCAGCGACAGCACGTCGCCCTTTGTATACCACATCGTTCCCATACATTTTATTCCTTTATAACAGGAACGTCCCACATTGGAAAAGAAAAGATGAAAATAGAAGAGCCGGACGTTTGTGCGACTCGGTTAACACGTCTTGAACAAACGAAACGAGGCAATACTAGAATAATGAGAGCCAAGCCTGGAGAAAAGAGCTGAACGGACTATAACGGAATTTGGAGGATTGTAATGATGCAGTAAGCGATATGTGATGGCAAGAGGGAACTTTTTTTTTTTTGTAAGGAAATGGGATCTCGTGGTTAACAAGTATAACATGGTAACGGTTATTATTTTGTGAAACTTGCATGCATTACTGATTTCATGCTATTTTTGTAATCTGCAACTTTTTGCGTTGAAGCATCAAGAACGGTATGCTTTCATGTAACTTACTGAGTTCGACATGGTAACGGAGACAGGCTACCAAATATGGCATGACAACGAATTGTTCACTTCGAGTATTGCAAAGGAAGACACAATATGATTACAACGAAACCAAAGCTAATTAACTTTGAACTCTATAGCGAATAAGAACCTGAAGTAGATTAGGTCAGTCTTCAATTCAAATTAGAAAATAACAAATGAGGTGTATGTTTTTCAAGTTAAGAAAATTGCAAGTACGAAACGTAGCATCTTTAGATTAGGTTAACCTTCACCGAAGATGAATAAACTGTTAATCTGTTGCCGTTGCGGTATGTGCCATTGACTGTTGACATATCAAGGGAAGGACAAGCTAATACTGACGTCAGTGGTTGAGGCTGTGTGAAGGATGTTAATATTACTTGCAGTCTACAGATGCTGTCCAGCGATGAAGGCTTCTGTAGGGTACAGACTTTGGAGACTAGAACAACACGACAGGTCTAACGAAATTTAGCTGAACTGACCAGATCTTACTTCATTAAAGGTTTGATTACATACTGTTAACTTTACCAGATGCCAGTCTCCAGTTATATTTTAAAAACACACGAGCAAAAGTAGACGATACTTACCGTAACATCCCTTGGCCCAAGGTGGATTGTGGGAAGAAACGGTAATTTAGCCACATCCTCAGCACTTTTCATCACTTGCAGTATGAGACAGGTTTTTAAAGGCGGTCAAACTTGCACTTTCGCGTGTACTTTTATCGTCGTCTCTCCAAAAACTGCCGCTTTTTGAACGCGTCCTGTCACACTGCCCAGAACCCCCAAGCCTTTCTCTTCGCGTAAGATGCATCTCTGTAGTCCCAAAGGCAACGATGCTGTCGTATATTTTCAATAAAACATGCCTATGAGAAGTCGTGAGCACAAAGGTGTTACACTGGAACACCCAATACTAGTTTAGATATGGCGATGGCGCGAGACTGCAAGGTGTATGATGTGTCCAAACATACGAACAACTGACGCTCATGTAATTGAAATGATAAATATAAAATAAGAACTTTGACACAAACATAATAGCATTTAAGTTTAAAGTTTTTATTACGATCGTTTTATGTGTCAAAATGTTTATTTTACTTAAATGTAACAACTATTGAGAAATCTTGATTTGAAAAAAAAAAAAGCTGAACTGTTTTCAAGCGAGAAATGATATTTTTCGTTTGACTAAAAAAACCGCATTGCGCTAGAAAAAACGACGGAAATGAGAAAGTACACGGAAAAAGTGATTTGAAAATATGTATAGTAACCAGGGCTGCCAGATTACCGAAATTCGTCTGCTATACGGAAAAATCCCGAAATGTCTATGACCATTACGTCACTTATCCGAGCCAACGGAAATTTACGAAATTATCGATTTTGACGTTTTTCTCAGCTTAATGAAAAATTTGAAATAAAGAAAATGTCATGAAGGCACTTCATGCAATTTCATTAATTAAAGAATAGGCATAGCATCAAATACTTTAAATGACGTGACGCCATATGGTGGTTCTGCTGAGCACAATTTTGGCGCCAAATTGAGTGGCAGCAGACTCTCCACGTGTATGGTTGAGTACAGTTGGTCTACCGATGTTTTTGACATCAGATCTTTTGTCCGAAGCCTCTACACACCATTATACACCTGCACTAGGTGAGTCCTTCACTATTCTTTGGTTATCTTGTGAACAAGATATCTAGCAATGGCTGATTAACGTTTATCACTGTAATCCATTGTGACGAGCAAAAGTCTATTTGCTACTTATGAAGGCAGTCTACTATGATGTTTTGGAACTGTTGACCTTTTATTCATGTGTGTTCAAGCAGTTGCGTAATGATCATATGATACCATGATGCATATTGAACAATGGTTTATTTACTCACAGACTGACTGCAAGGAAAGAAAAATGAATTTAATGGCGTCACGACTCCTTATGACGTCAAGAATCCTTAGCCAATAACGGGGCGGAGGCATACACACTCGGCAACCCAAATGTCGGTATTCTGGCAGCCCTGATTGTGAGTATTAGTTAATAGTGAACACCGCCTTAAATTACTGGCGCAGGCGAGTTGTGAATCACGCGCAATAGGAGAGCCCCTTCGGAGGTGACCTTGTCGGATGCACGTAGGATATTGGATATAGATTAAGTCTTTCATAAGATACGAAAGGAGTTACGAATATTATAAACAATGAATACGGATTAGTTGAGAGAAAGGATAAGATAATAGAAAATGAAATGGGGAGTGTTGGAAAAGATGAAATTGAATAATTTCTAAACCATAAGCAGACAAGTTAATCGAAGATTATTTATTATATATATATATATAGATAGATAGATAGATAGTTTTATACAGAGTTAATAGAATTTGAATGTAAGAATATTAGAAACAGATCACTGAAATAGAGAACCAATAAATGTAACTCGAGTGTTTAATTTATTAGACTGAAAAAGAAGATGAAGGACAGCTGTTGAACGGTTGGCTGGGTATACCACAGGTCGTATTATTATCTTGGGTTACCAGACGAGTACCATGTCATGGTACCTGTAACCGATCCCAACACCTCTACTTGGGCACCCACTTCCGCCACCCCCGCCCAGGTGACCTGATCCACCTCCCCCTCCCCCCCTCCCACCAACGGGAGGCAAGGAAAAGTGGGGGAAATGAGGTCAGCAGGTAACAAAGAGTTATGGAGGTTTGCCCAGTCAGGCGCGGAAGTAAAGAGGATGTGTTGAAGTTCAGGGAAAGTAGCGCTTCGGCGTGGTGGTGTGGTATTAGAGGTCAGAGAGATACGGTCATGGATTTTTTTCTGTTCTTGCCGGAAAAAAGAGGCGAATTTATCATGCACTCGCACCCATCCTGTGGGCAGCGAGGGAAAAGAGGATACAGTATGCAAGACTTCCAAAAGCTGGACCGCAGCGAATGGATTGCATTAATTATTTACATGACTGAAATATGCTTCTCTGTTTTCAGAAGCAAAACATTATTACGAGCGAAAGTACCAACACATATCTTGCAGTGCAGGAAGTATATCTCTGAATTTACGGATATGCCAGCAATATTGTACATAATGGTGCAGGATGTTAGTAATAATTTTGATGACAGTGTATATTTTGTCTGTTCAGGACGCTCTGGGGTCCAGGGGTAGGTGGGGGAAGGTAGAGGTATAGCGGATAACGCTGGGGGAGTGTGGGTGACGGGACAGGGTGAGGGATGTGTGGTGGGCGTGGAGGGAATTGTGATGAAGGGAGAAGATAGTGAGTAATGGAGGAGATGGGGAGGGTGTCGGAACGAGGGAGAAAATTAAGAAATAGGAGAGGTAAATGAGGCGAAAGGGTTGGATGGGAGGGGGGAGACCGGTGGAGACGAAGATCAGGGAGATACTAGACAAGAAATAGAGATATAGGAACGAGACAGGGGACGGATGAGACGTGGTGGTAGTAGGAAGTCCAGGCAGAAAAGTTGCGGAGAGACGATGTGAAAGAGGGAGGGGTGAGACATGCAGGGAATGTGGACCACGCCGCTGGAGCAGCCCGGGACACGTCCAGTGGCTCCCCGGGTGAGGACAGCCTCCCACAAACACGATACTGCGTCCCACCAAAGCCCTTCGTGGTAATCCTTTTTTACGAGAGCGTAAGACCCACGTTAACCTTCTCTCCTTCACGTGAGGTGGCGTGTTCTTATTAGTATTTTGAAGTATGCATTTTTGTCTTTACACGAGTAATGATGTCTGGAGAATATCTTCAATACCCATGAAATCAAATATTAAACCATAACACGATAAGAAAAATTTTCGGTATTTTCCCAAAATAGATTTTCTTATAAATATATCATGTTTATCAATGAACGGTATCCCCGGGGGTCCTCAGTGTTCTAAGAATTCCATGAAGCCAAGAATGTTGGGGCAGGAGTCCGCTGGGGTGAGCAGCTGCTGCTCCCCGATGTGGAGAAGGTTCAAGCGGCCCCCCATGACAGGCAGGAAAATTGCATGACCAGCTCCTGGTAACAGTGGCGTGGATTGATCACTTGCCAGCTTTCGGTGGATGAAATGAAATATATTGTACCAAATTTAATTACACAAAGTTTTTATATATGTATTTGACGTGTGTGTATGTATATGTGTTTTAACTATCTAAGCATTTAGCGGAGGTGGCATAGGTATTAGTCTTGTCAAAAATGTTACATTTTGTAGCTTCAGGCATACCTTGTAACTCGTGTGCACGACCCTTGAGTATTATGGCCTGGCCTTTGACTTGACCCTTAGGGACCAGGTCAAGGACCAGGTCATCACATCCTAGGTTAGTATCGTCGACTTCAAGGGGTAGAAGTCAGTTTTTAATATTAAAAGCTAAATTTTCATATCCTATTTTTGGAAATAAATGTTTCTGAGCGTTATTGCCTTTATATTGCCAGCGTGATTAATTCCTGGAGTTTGGTTTTGTTATCAGTCGTGTGGAGTTGTTTGTATCAGTTGCCGTGCCTGTATTATCTTCGTTATTTTAACGAGCGGTTCAGAGTGGCTCAGAGAGGGAGGTAAAGCCTGTCTTTGTTACTGGAAGACTTTATATACCCAGACTGTTGCCTGAACATACGCCTTTCACGATATAGCATTAATTTCTTTTATACTGAAGCATCTTGTGTTTTGCCAATTTGATGTTATTCTTATCTTCAATATGATCTTATTGACAATGTTTTATTTCGTTTTTTTTACGGATGCTTCGTTTGTGTTTTCGTAAATTGATTCATCTGGTGATGACCTCATCATTGTCATAACGGCAGCCGTTCATCCATTATCATTAGTGACGACATCCGTCACGGGCCTCACTCAGCTCACCTACTCCGCCTTTGAACGCACAGCACTCACGCGCGCTCACATCCTACATGCGTGTGATGAGGCTTTGCGTTTTTAATCCCCTTGTGCAAGACTGTGCGATGATTGAGTATGACGGCTTGGTCTTTTAAGCTGATCCTTCAGCGATGAATAAAAAAATAGTCGTGCTCAAGGGGTCGTTGGACCAACGAGGTCATTGGTCGTGGGACCTTTGAGTTCAAGGGTGTATATTCAGGTACTGCTCTCCGTCTGCACACTTTTAAATTTAAATGTCTGATGTACAACGATTACTTTTTCCTTTTTTAAATCCTATAAATCATCCTCGCTCGTTCTTCACTTTCTCTGCAGTACTTCACCTGTATATTTTCCCACAGCGTGTGGTGGTTTCAGCCTACCAGTTGCTCATGTGTGTGGTATGTGTGTCAAGTTCATAGGGTGACTTGCGCTTATTATTATTGCCACTTTTTGCCCAGACTTCTGCAATCCAAGTGTGGTAATTGAATTCGTTATATCTCCAGATTAGATTCGTAACGTTTGAATCAAACTTTTCCCTTTATACAGCAAATCTATGATATTCTAGAAGTTCCGGGTCACAAAATGTTATGAATTCAATCACTCTCTTTAAGTTGCTAATGTCACAACCTCGCGTGGTTCATGGGATAAAGATATCCTTTGTGTATGCGTAGCGAGGTGTGTGGGAGGAGGGGAGACGCCGACATTGATTTGTTATTATTCGACGATAAGTTTCAACTGCTTGACCTTATGGAAGAGTGAACAAGATTAAATCAGAATACATTACAGGACACAAACGTCACTATGTCGCGGAAGAAGAGAGTCAAAAAATCTATGGCTAATCATGTCAGTAGAACTTACCTTCACTGAGCACAGCCTAGCTGGCACTATATCTTCACAGATGGTAATTTAGATTCTAAGAAACTTCAAAACGAGAAAGGCAACGGATTTCATAGCTTTTGTATTCCCAGTGGCAGAAAGCTGCTGTTTGCTAGCATCCCACTTTAAGGCGGACGGTAGGGCAGAATAGAAAATAAGCAGAGAACACTCGCAGCCTCGCACTGACACACATCCATAGGACTTAAACTGTTGAAACCACAAGTATTGTTGTTTAGTAATTGCATTACAACTAAAGCAGATTATTTTTTTTTCTGTGATCAAGACTTCAAACATCTGAAACCAATCTGGTTTATTGCAGCAGATTCCTTCAACTTGATGGTCGGTTTGGCTCTGACAATTCATTCTCCAAAGGAATCCATCATTTCCCTGGTCCCGCATGGAGTGCAGCTGTAGGAGCCCCGTAAAAGGGCTCATAGGGACTGCATTATGATAATAATAAAATAAAAGAACTCAAGGAATAGGTGCTTGTACCTATTAGAGAACCTCGCGTTCCCCATGGTTAGAGATGTTGGGCTCAAACACACGAGCGCCTGTGTAATTAACCTTTCGCTTGCCTCGGGATCAGGATTACCTTGTGTCTGCCAGGGGGAAGGTGGAGAAGGGAACTTCGGTGTAGATTTCAATTCAGTAATTTTATGGTAATGGACGAATATCAAGACTTAGCTGGCTTTTTTGTTTGTTTTCTTGTGATACATATTATCAAGTTTTTTATATTCTCTAGCTATGGGTGTACAGTGTTGGCCGATATAGAAAATAAGGGATATTTTACTGCAACAAAGATGCTTTTAATACTTAGACGTCTGGGAATTGTCATGTACCGTACTCATTGTTATGAAGACTGGTAGAGTATTTAGTGTCATTTCAATAGTGAACGAATGTTATGAATATTTTTTTTTCTTTACGCCAATAAATTCGTGTCATTCTCATCCAGAGTGATGAGGAAGGTTAAAGACGATTGGGACGATATGAAACAATGGATTCGGGTTCGTCCCCTTATGATTAATTATTTTCTTTTCGCGTATTCTAGTAAGAAAGAAAATTTTTCGTCCAGGTGGTTTAAAAATTTGTATTTCAATTGATGTTACCGCAAGCGAGTATAATATACTCATATGATACCGGATAGTAAATTGTTGAATGATTCATTCACTGTTATCCAATTCTTGTCGTTACACATTGCTTATAATGTAACTCAGGGACAGGCCCGGTACCTGGCCTTTCTATGCGCTCTGTATCCTCTTTAGCGCCATCGCCCACTGGATGGGTGGGAGTGCACAATAAACCCGACGCTTTCTTGCGGCAAAAATCGGAATCGTTCATTGTGGCCCGTGTGGGCGTGACATAAAGCTAATGGTCAGAGTGAAGTCACATTCTCCATGACCCCTGGTTTTCATCTAGGTTGAATTAAGGCCAGACACTTGCCGGGTTTCCCGTTACCGTAGGCCTGCGGCTGCGGCATCCAGCAACCTGGCTGAGGAGAGGGAAATAACACGACGGCTTGGTTTCACACTGAACTCTGGAAGCAAAAGACCCGAAAGCATCATAAGGTATATGTAAGGTAAGACAAGGCCTTTCCCAGACCAAGATGGGATGAGGGAGGTTAGGAGACCTCCGAAACCATCGCAGCTCTCGGGGTAGAAGACCTCTGAAACCATAGTAAGGCATACATGAAGCAAGGTGTAAGGACCTAGACTGAGCCATAGGGTACAAGAACACTGAAACCACCGTAAGGTAAGATTGTAAGGTCCACACACACACACACACACACACACACACACACACACAGCCTCTCCGCTGTACCTTACTCCTACCTTTACACTAAAACAACACATGCTCCTCTCTGTTTATAGAGCTCTGGGTCTGTGTGTGCTTGCCTCTGCACCCCACCAATTTTCCTCGGCAGCCTCTTTCGTCCCCCCACCGGCCTGGAATAGGAATTATTCATACCTCCATTAGCCTAAGCGAGATTCTTGTAGCCTAGTCCTTTCTTTATCTTTTCTCCCGATCTCGTCTGCGCATTAAAAAAAAAAGAAATATTCTACAGCTTCTTTTCAGCACGCTCGCGTGACCTGCTTCTTCGCTTCGGGCAGCTGGTTTCCACAGAGCCCATCAGTGTATTCCTGGCATCAGTTTCAAATTTCCTCCTCATTCCTCCTACACCTGGCAGGTCTGCCGTGGCTGTTGCTGAATCCTCCTGGGTTGTGAGGAGTTGAAAATTCCGCCCGGGCTGCCACAGAAACGCTGTCTATGTTTATATAGTGAAGTGAAGCCTTTTGAATCACGTGTGGAAATTGGAAAGCTCTCTTTCTGACGTTGATAGTGCTTTATTCTGTTTACGTAGTGTTATATTTCATGTGATCGTATTTCACGTTTTGGTATTTTACGTTTATGTTATGTTTTCTGAATTTGTTTCTGTCCGTGCAGTGGGAATCCCTGGCACACTTTTGAAGGATGAAAAGAAAGCTATAACCTTTCTACCTTTGGGAGTCAGATCTGTACACGCCTGAGGAGTTCTGATTAACTCCCTTCTTCGTTCTCTCATTTATTTTCGCCCAAAATGGCCTCGTCTGGGCATGTTTCGCCCGTGCCATGTTGATCAGTGCATGAAATGGCATTTTTACTAGTGGAATAAAAGAAAATGTTCTTTAAAACCAGCTTTCCCTTCCTGCAGATCATATATAAAGAATGAAAAAAAACTTTCCGCTGGTCAGTTGATCTTAACCCTAGGCTGTAAATTAACACCCACCAACCTGACATAGCGGGCGGGTCTTGGAGAGTGAATCCATGGAAGAGAGTCCTTCGTGGAGGAGTCATGGTACAGAGTGTCCTATCGTAGAATCATAGAGCAGAAAGGAGTCTCATTTTACGATGACGCTTTTCATTTGAGAGCAGAGGTCCTGCGGATGTCCCCTCCATTGATTCTGGACTTGATTTAGGATCACATCTCGCTGGGTAACCTCCTGTATCCGGCCAAAGCTTGATGTTTCACCAGCAAGACATAAGACAGCTCAGCAGACATCAGATAGCCTGGCTCATCAGATAGCCTTGCGAGATATAAGAGCGAGAAGCAGACAGCGTAGTAGCTTATCAATAAACACATGACAGCAACTCAAGACCAGATTGTTTACAGTAAACAGTAGCTGAAAGATGTTTTAACAGTAGACAATAGTCTAAAGACACTTTAGTAGTGGACAGTAGCTTAAAGATAGTGTAGCAGTAGACAATAGCTTAAAGATAGTTTAGCAGTAGATAGTAGCTTAAATATAGTTTAGCAACAGACAATAACCTAAAGATAATATAGCAGTAAATAATAGCCTCACACCTCATAAACTTCTATTAGATTTTATCATTTTGTAAGGAGTGTTTGTTACTTTAATGGTTCTGTGAGAATTTATAGTTTCTCAAATGGCCTTCTCTCCCCCTTATGCCATTATAAAGCTGTCAGCAGAATATATGTGTTATGTGTTATTACATTTTTAGTTTTTATATGGTACTGGGGTTATTTGGTATTTCATATGCAAATTTTATAGTTTTTAATGACAATAGTAAGCGGAATTAGATAAATTTCCATATTTTTATTGTTAAATTTGTGATGATATTCGTTCCAATGTATTTTAACGATGTTATTTTACTGAGGTGATTTTAACCTTGTACAAGAGATATCATCTGTACTGATTGAAGTGTAGCTTAGCAGGGAAGGTAATATATGGCTTCTCATAGCTCGCTGTTCTTGTGTGGTCCGACCTTCCGACCACTGTCGTGGTTCCGGTCTCCCCTGTGTTGGGTCCGACACTGGTTCAGAGCCTAGTAACGCCGCCTCCCCACTCCCTTATCTCCCCTGTCGGATGTCCACTGGTCTCAGTCTAGGCGCCTCCCCCCCCTCTCTCTCTCTCTCTCTCTCTCTCTCTCTCTCTCTCTCCCTGTCGGATCTACTGTCGGGTCGACCGGGCCATCCTAGCGCTCCACTCCCCCTCCACTCCCCCTCCTCCTCCTCCCCCTCCCCCTCCTGCCCCTCTCGGGTTACACACAACCCTCCTCACACACTATAAATATTTCCCCTACCACGCTGCTCCCCCTCTCTCTCTCTCTCTCCTGCCTCACCTCACTCGACCCGCCGCTCGACGCCATCCGCCACCTCCTCCATTCACTGGATCTCCCCCAACCTCCCCCCTCCCTTCCCCCTCACCGCTTAACTCGACCTGCTGTGAAAGTCTGCTCGACCTGTTATCATCCCACTCGATCTGCCGCAGCACTCAGCCTGCCGTCTTATTTCCATTTGCTGCTCTGGTCGGTCGCCCTGGCGTCGTAAGTCGACCTGCCGCCTCTCTTGATAGCCTCGCAATCGACCTGTCTGTCGCCGCCAACGCGACCCGACCCGA
Organism: Panulirus argus; assembly: GCA_038088735.1. NCBI lineage: Eukaryota > Metazoa > Arthropoda > Malacostraca > Decapoda > Palinuridae > Panulirus > Panulirus argus. The sequence continues at coordinate 10,743 of JAYMFT010101391.1, forward strand.
CACGAAACTTTTTTTCCCGTTCGTTTACCCGTCCGGCTTCGTCGTTTTACTTCATCGCAGCCGAAGACAGAGCCATAACCAAGAAATTTAATTCATCGATCATATAGTTACTTTTTCTGGGATGGAATTAGAGAATTCTCAACTTTGATTATTACGAAAACTAGACTGCATGTGTTTCTGTGATCATACATATTTTAATAGATGCTCTTACAAGGATTTTGTATGTTTGTGTAAACAGATGTATTCTTAAACGTTCACACTAAAACGCGACCTGGGAGCGAGTACATGACTTGCCTGACAATGATTTTTCCGTTGTTTTGATATAATCATGTCAAGATAACGATAAGGATAATTTTCCATCCACCTCGCATTGCTCATGTGGTAACCGGTGAGTGAATATTTCAAATAAAAAGAATTAGTTATGTTTTCGAGGTGAGGTATGAAAACATTATATATTTTTTTTCCTGTATCATCATTTTTGTTGTCATACGACAAAGGTGTGAAGGCATACAAAGAATAACATATATCATAACCCAAAGAAGAGCTAGTTTTTGTTCAGTCATTTGTAAATCTTTGTAATTTTCAGTTTACAAAAGGAGTAACAAGAGACTCGCCGTCAGCAGCCTCACAATGGATCACTGGAGCCATCAAAAGCCGGGGAGGAAGAACTCACAATCTCCTCATCCTTTGTGAGGCGCCGTACTCATGTGTTTATGTCGTGTCGGATGCTCCTCTGGTGGCTGTTGGCAGTGCGAGAGGTCTTCTGTGGCCGGGCAAGGTCTGGCTGGCTGGCTACCTACCCTAGTTTGAGATGGTGACAAGATATGTGTGCGTGTGTTTGTGTGGTGGAAGTGTGATTGTGGTGGGAGGGCGGCCATTCTCCCTTATACCCACGAGCTAAAAGGTAATTAGTGGATACTTTCTCTCTAACCTGTTGATAGGACGACGGTACGACCCCTTGGATGTGATGGCGTGGTCTCCCACCGCACCCGTAAAGGTCACATCAAAGACGAGACCGTCATACCCAAGGGTCGTAGCGTCGTGTTCAAGGGTCGTACCGTTGAGCCCGCTGGACATCAGGCTCGAGGATCAAACGCGACTTAAAAGGAAACATAAATAGTACTTTGGTTCCAGTTCTGTACGCTAAGACTTTGAACCGTGCCGAAATAACGTGTCCATTTCAGAGTAAACAAACACTCCGGTGGGGGATTCTCACCTTGGTTAGCAACTGTTAAGCGGAAAGCCTCCATAAGCTAGCGGAATGGTAACGCAAGGTGTCCCCCACAACATCTAGATTTCACACAGACGACCACAGAAGAGGAGTCTTTCTCGCAACACAAAGCTTTGTTGTACACTCAACAGTATCCACCATACACCTTCCGGTTTTCCATTACGACTCGGGAAAGTATATACCATGACATCCAAGAGCTGCTTCTTCTTCCCATCCTTTTCTTTTTTTTTTCTTATTTAACCTCATCTTGCCTTACAGCCTAAAACTCACCAGACAACGAGGATCATCCGTTACCCCCTCAGATCCAATTTCTCCCTCGGGGAGATTACCAGACCTGAAGAGGATTTCAGTCATGTCTATGGTCTACCGGGTAGGATTTATGTTCTCGTAAGACGTCTCGCTCTGTTACGAGGCCGGGATTTGGTGAAGGAAGATACCCATGATGGAGGCCAGCAGGTTCCTCCCATCTCAAGCCTAGGCAGTCTGGATGGTCTTCCCCCCGCCCTACATCTATCGGATGAAGGCGAGGTTTAAACCAAGTATTAGGTCTGTTATGTAGATGTAACAGCCTAGGAAGGTGTGTGTGTGTGTGTGTGTGTGTGTGTGTGTGTGTGTATTCATCCGCTGGTTCCCTAGACTGAAAACAGGTGGGAGCTTGAGTTAATTCCAGACACTGAATTTACTTCCGTTTTTTTTTTTCTCTCTCTCCCCCGGAATTTCAAAGCGTCTTCCGAGTTCCGCGGAAAGACCTTGAGCAAGCCAGTACTGCGTTTGGGGTCTGGTGACAGAAAAAGATTTTGAGGGGTGGGAGTAGGGGAAGCAACAAGCACAGTGTGTGTGTGTGTGTGTGTGTGGAGGGGGTGGGGCTTGGTGGGGGAGGGGGGGACCTGGGACTTTGTCCGCGGGAGTTAGGAAACAATTCTGGTCACGTTCTTGTGGGCTCTTGTTATTTCCCGATGAAGGAAGTTCCTAAGGAGGGGGAGACCGGAATGCCATCGCGGCCTCGTGTGTGTCTTCCGCCTTGCCTTGCCTTGCCTTGCCTTGCCTGATTGCCTCAGGTGTTGTAAGAATTGTATTTCCTTCTCCCTCGAAAGATTTCATTCACTCTTTTTTTATATCCTTTCATCTCTGAATTGTAAATGTTTTTGTCTTTTTGTAAGTACAGTGTATCATTTCACTCACTCGGTGTTCCGCAGTTTTACTGTAAAATATACTCGTGATAGGCTGTCCAATTAAGAGTACTTAAATACTTTTTTTTCCTCATATTGAGGAAGTTCCGTCAAAGGTTTTCATACAAAAGAGATCATGCATTCAACCTTCGAAAGTTCCGGACTGAATACACAATATTATAAGTATTGAATACCCTACTGCTGACGCATGTGTGACATTCCCAGTTTACAATGGCACTGTACAATGGTTTGAGAGCCAGAGTGGTTTACCCGGGCCTTTGGGGGGGCGTGCGTTAGGGGGGGGGGTGGGGAATAGCGTTGCTGGGGTTTTCACTTGCCGTGGACCGGCCATCCCTCGGATTCAGTACCAAATGAAAAGCTGTTTTGTGGCTTTGTCTTACTTCCGGGACTGCTGCGTCTGTGTGTGTGTGTACTGGCTCCTGTTTTGTGTATACCTGTGTATACGTGTGTGTGTGTGTGTCTGTTTACTGAGGAGGTTTGGTACGCCATTGGAATCTAAGGATGTAATAAACGGTGTAGCAGAATGTACCCATTAGCGGATGCGCCTTTGATCTCTCTCTCTCTCTCTCTCTCTCTCTCTCTCTCTCTCTC
>JAYMFT010101402.1:0-13754 GCA_038088735.1 Panulirus argus
TATATATATATATATATATATATATATATATATATATATATATGTGTGTGTGTGTGTGTGTGTGTGTGTGTGTATTACCGCACGATACACCACCGGAGAGAGTGAAATTAAACACATTACTATTATCACTGCATATATTAACCCCAGCATCCGTTTTATGGAGTTCCTGCAGCTTAAAGGTTGCGCTCCAATCAGGAGCAGAGAAATGCTGCACAACTTTGGAGCAAGAAGTTCTTCAACTAGTCTGTATTTCGTTTCTAGTCAGGGGCAGTTGTCGGTAAATAAGAAGAGTCAAGGTATTTTTTAGTAGAATTTTTCATAGATTTGGTTAGGCACAATTTGGGTCTAGTGAATCCATATCTGCCGCATGACAATCTCCATTTTCAGTTTTTACCTCTCAAAAGGGCAAAAAAGAAAACGTCCAACATAATAGCTAATTATCGCAATAACTTTGGTTCTAATTGGACAGAAAGATAATCGTGCCAACTAACGTATTCTATCACGAGGAAACCAATACAGTAATCTCAATGTAATACGAGTAATTATAATGCAAATTACTTATCATAGCTTTTATGACACAGATTTTTCTTGAACATATTTTCATGCCAATCTTTTTCCTGGACATTTGTACTTTTTATTTTTTCCAGGCATGATTTGAATTAAGATAATCAATATTATTGTCGCTAGAAACCCATACATCTGTAAACCTTGATTTCTTTATATATTTGTTCTTCTATTCAGGTGTATATCTGTGTCACCTAAGGCGAGACAAATAGTTATATCACACTGACTGAATGGTATTGAACGCGAATTTTTGCTTCTCATTGCATGGCCAGAGGATGCAAGCCTGAAGCTTGCTTGTTGCATGATCCTGTGGCGGTGGTTATGCAATACAACCGGTAGTAGTGTTGTTGTGCGCAAGGGATGAAAAAGACACTTTCAGTATTGAAAAGCAAAATACATGATGGAACTGACTATGACAATTTTTTTGCGTTATGTGTCGGACCAATACATACCACGAACTGAGAATTGTCACCATGAGACGACCTGCGCAAGAGACTGAAGGGAAAAGACGACCCAAACAGGGATTCCATCGATAGGAATGCTGTCATGAACACTGGACATGATATGTTATCACAGTGGTTGGTATTCAACCATCGCCTGTAACACTCTGATATCCTCACTGAAGACATGTGAAACTTAGATATTTCAGGATATCCCGCTTAAAACTCTGGGAAGTAGGATAAAGACAATTGAATGGACAAAGTGTGTTTTTTGACAAGAGATAATGGAAGAAAAGGTGCACTCGGTACAGCCCGTAAATGACAGTACGAAAACTATCGACTCTGCTCATTACTACCATAGATTAAGAATTGTTCTGGCAACTGCAAGAGATATTACTGCAGACGAGGGGAAATATCACCTCAAATGTTATGCTATATTTCTTCAGGAAGCTTCATATATCTAAGAAATGGGAGAAAAGGCTGATTTGGCCACGGATTTATGTGCTGAACTGAGACAAAGTGCTTCATTGGCTTATGTTACACAGTTGGAAGACTGTCAGAAACACTACTGCAGTTTGTGTGAAGAAACGAATGTGGAAATTCCTGTATTGCTTGCCAGAAGATGGTCATCATTTAAGGACAAAGTAGAAAGTATTATGGCTATTGAAAACGAGTTCCATGTCCTACAGATATCACAGGACTGTGACAAGCGTAGTGCACTGGTTCTAAAAGAACTTTTGCATATTCCCATATCGACTCTGATATCTAATGAAGAAAAGGAATGCATGCTTCCCATCTTTATGGCAGGGAATGAAATTTTCCTATCGTTGATACATGTTGCTTTCAAAATTATATGAAATATATATTCACACCCACCGAATACAGGGTTTAAAATGTCGAGAGGAGGCACTGTCACGCATAACAGATAGACTTTACATATTCTCTTAAGATACTGTATGGAGGTCAAAGCGTTCTAATTGCTAGTCAGAAATATCCCGAAGTTTATGGACAAGAAGCCTCACACGCTGTTGATAACCGCATCTTATATGTGGTTCAAGATATTGTATATGGGACAAGTAATGTAAAATTGTGGACATCAAAATATACATAGTCCTTGGTAGCACATTGCATTAGTCTGTTAGATGAAAGCAACTGATAGAACGTCTTCTATAAAGCAGGATGTACAGTCAGTTACTAGAATGTGCTTCAGATCGATCCAGCTCTTGCAGAGTACACTCCGCAATCTCAACAATTTTGCCTGAATCTCTGTGAATCTTAAAGCAGTCATCTTTTGATGACGGGGATGTATATTTCCTCATGTCGTGCCGTCGGCAAATCTCGTAATTCTTCTGGTTAGTCCTGTGTCCAGAATGCTGATGAGGGTGATGAAAATCAGGGGTCTCGGGACAGAGACTTGTGGTACTCCGCTCGTCACGTGGAGCCAGTCAGAAGTCTCCTGATTTACCACAAGTTGTTTCTTCTCTAAGCGTCAGTCCGCTAACCACTCACAGATTTGATTTCCTATGAGGTTAGCTTTAACCTCACTTAGTAGTCCTTTATGCGGTGCTCTGCCGAAGGCCTTACGGAAGTATATATATATATATATATATATATATATATATATATATATATATATATATATATATATATATAATTTCAGTGGATATGTTTGAGTCCCAGTTATTGCTTGTATGACTAAGGAATTCAGTCAGATTCGTTAAACACAACCTTTTATTCCCAAATCCGTGCTAATGGTCGGTTACTTGTTGGTTATCTTAGAGGAATTTAACGATTTTCTCCTTCAATGTAGTATTTAAAAGATTGTTTTACGCTGGCTAGTTTCCAGTCTTATGACACTTTCCCTTCCTTATGTGATTTGTTCGAGTATCTTTGGTGACCGGAAAACCTCTCTTCCGGTTTAACTCTTTCAGCAATCTTTGCTGAGCCAGAGCTGCCAGGACCATGGGAAAGAGGGGTGGAGCTGCTGGGCACAAGAGGGGGAATGGGGGACAGGGCACGTGGCACGAGACAGTTTGGGCGTGGGTTTGGGGGTGAGGAAATGCAATAGACACGAACATGTGATTAAAAGGGACAGGTGGAACGGAACACAGGAGAAAGAGGGAGAGGTGGAAGGGAGCCATGATGAATGAGGGAAGGGTGGCATAAAGCTTGGGAGAAGGAGGGACGGGTCGCACAGACCATGAGAGAGAGAGGACGAGGTGGCGCAGAACGTGGGAGAAGGAGGAACAAGTAGCGCGGGACGTGGCTGCTGACACTAGGAGTGAGGGGTGGGTTGGTGGAGCAGGGGAGGGGGTAGCAGCAGAGGGACACGTCTCCTGAGATACGAGGTGAGGAAGGACAGGAAGTGGGGCGGCCCACGTGTCTCTCCCCGCCCCGCCCCGTCCCACCCCGGGCACAGCTGCAGGATATCGCCTCAAGATTATCGTCCCGGACCCCCAAGAGCACGACAGGTGCGGTGGGGAAAGAGCCACAGGACAGGGGAAAGACCAGAGAATACCACAAGAGACCTGATAGGAAACATAACATAAACTGGTCAACAACCAACATGATAGAAGTGAAAGACACACAGAAATGGCCGTCATTTATGATTAGATGAAGGAAAAAGTAGTAAACGAGACTTAAAAGCAATGGTGAGCGAAGCGAGGGAAGAGAAGAATTGGGTGGGTGGGTGGAGAAGGTCCTACGAAGGACGGCAGGAAGGAAGCAACCGAGCTAGTGCCCCACGAGCCTCCTCCAGGCTCCCGCCCCAGGCGCTGCTGCAGGCTGGCCACCTCGCCTGCCCGACGCGCACCTCATTACACAACCGAGATGGGACTGTGACAAAAAGAGCGACGAAATAACCACTTTAAGAGGATGAGATGAAGATAAAACTATAAAAAAGGCTGTTGGGATGACAGTGGTTAAGAAGAGAGATGATTAGGTTACTTGGGTGAGTTATGGGACGAATGTAGCGAACGGTGAAGTGATACGGAGGCCGTACGCTGCCACGTGAGGAACTAGAGGAGGAGTGTGTGAGTGGAAATGATAGGTCAACTGTAAAAGAGAGAGAAACATGAGACATTAGTGACCTTTCCGAGAAGGAACAGATACCATTAAAGAGAGAAACTAGCAAAAATCTGATTAAGATGGGTGAAAATAAAAAGAATAAAGGATAGAGCTGGTGTAAGGCGAGGAAGAGATATTGTAAGGGTTCATTGTAACAATGTTCAAGTCAAGGATTGACTCGAACAATCTTACAATATGGTTAGGCACGAGAAGAGGCAGGGTTGAAGAAGTGAGGCTGTTGATCAAGGTAACTGTGGAATGAGAAGGTATGAAAGAAGGGAAGAATAGAGAGACATAAAAAGAGATAGACACGGGAAGAGATAAGCGTGAGCAAAAATGAGAATGCATGGACAGGTAGGTATGAGGAAAGAGCGGGAGTGAAAATTCAGGAGACGTTTGTATCAGGAGGGATTGGGAGCCTCAAGGACGTGGTTGGTTCATAGCCACCACGCCCGTCAACATCGCCTCATCTTCAGACACCACAACATCGTCTCACATCAAAATCAACATCTGCCAGCATCAGGCTTCTCTGCCAACTAAGGCTACCCTTCCGAACAATAACAACAACATCCTATGTAACGTCATCTGTGAGCGTCCTCGTATAGCCTATGCCTTTTGTGCCGAACATCAACTTGATTAATTTTCAGTTTCATATTATGCTCTGATAACTACTGTGTCTTTCACCTTAACAAAACTAGTACTGTATTATGCAAAGTTTGACAAATCAAGTAGCGTTTACAAGTGAATTTATCCACTGCTTTTGGCAATATATTTTGAAAACACGCAACGGAATGTGTAGCACGAGAAAAGTAAGGAGGAATCGGATGATTGTTTGCACGTAAGAATAAAGCAATGGACAGGGGACGAAATAGGCAGATTACTGTTGGTCCAGTATCTAAGGAAGCCGGGATATTAAAGGCTCTCATACATGAGAAAGAAACACAATGAGGATAAAGGACCTCTGGGAGGTTAAGAGTTTGGAAGATCATGAGGCAGATAAGTACTGCTGTCAATTCTAACATATTACGAATAATAATGACCAAAGTAATGATGTTGAGACTGTTGATAGATAAGGCTGCGCCTTTTTCAGTAAAAGAGAAATCGAGAGTCCTTTGTGGTGGGAAGTACTTTGAAGAGACCGTACCCCCCAGTAAAACAGCCTCACAAAATGTGACTTTTCACTTGCGGTGTAACCCCAAGCAGGCGGAGTCCGGATATATATATATATATATATATATATATATATATATATAATATATGATGGGAGTACGGCCGCCTGTTCAAGGTGCACTTCACTAGAGAGATTTAAACTTCCCACCACTATATTGGTTAGCGTGGAAGGTGTTCGAGACGGAGACGTTTGCATGATCTGATAGAAACCAGGTGAATCATGGATGGCAAGCAGGACTCTACTTCCTCAGACGTCTGCCGGACGAAATGTTTTAGAATAACACGAAAGACGAGAGAAGAGTGAAAAGCCACAAGAACGATGAAAATTATGACACAAAAATTATAAGTGATGATAAAGATTCCGGAGTAATGGTAATGGTAAATATATCATTAATGGTTAGATGAATTAGATAAGAAAACTACGAAAGTTTGACATGATTAAACACTACTGAAGGTTAATATGATTAAAGATTAATCATATTGCTCGAGTATAACTAGCTGAGGAAATCGTAATTACGAAAATAGTTATCCCTTGAGGAAAACATTGAAAATTTCTCTATTTTTGTAAGTTCGTCGCATTTTTGCTGAGTTACGTTTAAAGATCTTTAATAGCTGAGAGATATTTTAGCAACATGAATATATACACATGTACGACCCTTGGTTACGACTGCCGCAAGATATTACCAGACTTAAGAGGGTCGTACTCAGTGGTCGTACATGCCATTGTTCTCAAGGAAATAATAAAGAAAAAGAAAATGGGTGTAAAAAACGACCACCAGGAAGAAAATGTTGTATAATAAGAAGCAGTATTACCAGCACCGGGATATTCCGTGGAAAACTGCAGTATTGCAAACGAAGGCGCCCATACCTTCAACTGAACTATCCGTAAACTCTAACAACGTCGAAGACTTGCACTACCACATATGAAGAGGTGATTTTCAACAACATACGTCCAGCAAACTATAAGGTCATGAATACGTTAATCTTGTATAAAGAAGATGTATGCTGATCCGATGAGGATAGTGATTGGTAACTTTGGATATGATTTATGCATAAATTCATGTTCAACTGGAAATCGGTTGAAAAAGATTGATAGCGTGGCTGTAAGGGCGTATCGAGCGCTTTATGAAGAGTGAACAGCTGCGTCACATGATTATTGTGTGGCCATCGACAACTCAAGGGTGTGCCGTTTTGATAACTGCCTCTTTCCCTACACGTCGAAACTTTGGAACTCTACCTTCTCATGTCTTTCCCAATAACTATGACTTGGCTCATTTCAAAAGACAGGCCTTTCACTTTCTCAAAAATTCGTAAATGCTTTCCCTTTTCTTTTTTCACGTTTCTTAATTCTATTTTTCTATTAGCGCCCGGCCTTGATGTGGACTTTTGTCCGTGACTGGAGCCTTCAATATAAAAAAAAAAAAATGATGTGACAATCTAATACCAGATATCCCCCCGACCTTAAACCAGACTCCTTTTCCTTACACCAGATATCCATCCAACTTATACCTAACGCCCCAGACTTATACCCAACACCCTAACTTTTACACCAGACGCCCCTGCCACATACCAGACATCTCCATCTCGATACCAGCAACCAACACCTCGTACTTAATGTTCCCATCCATCCCAACTCCCCCTCCACATTACACAACCCGCGCTCTACCCACTTAGTCTCTCGTACATTTGTCTCCATTTAAGTTTGGGGGAACAACACGGACGTCTCTCCTCTGTTTCCCTGGCTTGTGGCTAGCGGGGCCCCGCGGCCAGGGAAGTGATGCCCTCGGCAACATGAAGGTGTGGGCGGCGGGTGGGCGTGCCGATACTAAAATAGGCGGAGAGGGGGCAATGTCCTGGGGTGGGTGGGATTTGGTGCGCTGATTGCCAGGCGCTCTGGTGAGGTTGTGCGTCAGAAATGTGTGTGTGTGTGTGTGTGTGTGTGTGTATGTTTACCTATTTGATATAACCCATATTTGCAATAGTAAGGGGGAGTCCTACGCACATGACACCCGATCTAAATCTGTGTATGATGTAGCATTCACAGTATTATCACTTAGACCAGTTGATTGCATTCATCCACCACTCTTAACTTTAAAGCTATTTTTTGACATCTTTTCTAACAAGTTTTTTTTTTTGCTTTACTTCATGTTATGGCCTCTGGTTGCTCCGTTTTTGCATATTTGGAAGAACTGTTTACTGTTGACGTCATCAAACTGGTTTAAAAGCTTAAAGGTTGTGCTTATGTCACTCCCTATAACTCTCTCTTCCACACTGGACAGATCTATGCTTCGTCTAATCTCTCACTGTAACTCGTCTCCCTAATTTTGTTACTATCTTTGTTCCCCTCCTCTGGAGCTTCTCCTTTGGTTCTTGGTGCTTCTCAAAGTGCAGTGACCAACCCTAGAAACGAGTTCTGTTTATCTTGATGTACGATGTAAACAATGTGTTGAAATTCTAGAAATTGCTAGTGGACTGTTAGTTTCCTTTGCAGACCTTCTGTGATAGGACTCTGGAGATCGTTCAGGGACATTGTCGAACCCAAACTACCGGTCGCACACATTCTTGGACAATATTCGTCTCGAGAATTTCTTTCTCTGTGTCCCATCCTCATTATTCTGCATTTGTTCGGCTTGAATTCTATCGGCCATGGACTAGACCGGTCAATTTTGGAGTTTGTTTAGGTTTCTTTGAAACTTCATGCAATCCTCATCACTTTTGACTTTCCCATGGCCTTGGCATCATCTGTATATACAGAGGCAGGAATAAGTCTACTCCTTTTGGCTGTTCGTTTGCATAGATCGAGAAGAGTTATGGTTCCAGGACCGACCCTTATAGCACACCACTGGTGACAAACCTATTTTGAAAAGGTTACTCTAACAAGCGTCCCTTGTTCCCTTCCAGTGTTAGGTGAATTTTTTAGACATCGAAGGATTCTCCCCCTATATTCCTCCCTGTGTGTGTGTTCCTAGATGTTTCGAAGAACATTTGGTACACCTTGCGGTAAGGAATGCGTGTATCAAGGTATGAAAAAAGTTAGATACTCTATACGTCTGTATCAGATTGTCTGTGAGAACACCTACCATAATCAGCCTACCATGAAGGAAAAAAACACTAACTTCTATATCAGAGAAAAGTATTAATTCTGTCATTAAGGATGAAAAAAATAACGTAGTCTTTTTATTCACTGCATTTATTCTTTGTATTGACTAGTGTGTGACTGCCTCCTTCCTCCGTCGTCGTCTTCAGCTTAACCACCAGCAGCGCATCCGTTCCAGCGCCTTCCAGCACCGCCGCCACTGTCTGTCTGGATGGACCTCTAGCCCAAAGGAATGCAATTAGAATGGCGCCGGACCTTTGTGGAATGAGTAATGATGGCAGGATTGATGAAGCCATCGACCTTATCCCTTCTCCTCCTGTCTTCCAAACTGGGAGACTCGGGGGCTTCCCTCCTCTCTTTCTTTCTCTTGCTCTTGTGTAATCTCATTGTGTTCCTGCGGACTGGAGGTCCAGACAGACAAAGGAGGGGCTGAAAAATGTCGAAGGCATTAGAAAACCTGGGATACCAATGAGTAAGTTTAATAATCCAGGGAACGCTGGAGTGAGAAGATTAGAGCTGAAGAGCTGAGGCATCCTCAGGTGACGGATGGATTAGACGACCTTGGATGATCTGGATGACCTTGTATGGGACAACCTTGGATGATCCGGATGACCTTGGATGATCAAGACGGCCTTAAATGGTCCGCATGACCTCAGATGATCCGGATGACCTAGGATGATCCAGACGAGCTTGGATGATTAGGATGACCTTGGATGATCTAGACAACCTTGGATGATCGCAGAATGCTCAACTGTTTAAGCGAAGCTGAATGATAGGACGACTCTGAACAGATAGCACGACAGTGGATGATTTAGCTGAAGCAGTGATATATGGATGACGTAGGACGACTGGGAAGATATGTGACGATCATACGTTACGTCTGATTGTTACGATGGTGATGCGAGCGACACGAATAACCCGGAGGAAAATGGGGTGTTGAGGGCGCTGTGGAGGAGACAAGAGAATCTGAGGGAAATGTTAAGTAACAAGTAAACATGAAACTGGGTTAAGAAACTAAAGAAAATGAGTCGAACATTGATGATCCTTGCGTTTCATATCCTTGAAGGAAAGAAAACGGAAAGAGGAAGAAATTTCAAAATGTGCTAAAAGTGGCGAACCTCACAGAGAAAGGAGAGGGTAGACACTACAAGGGACAGGGAATTTGAATGCGATATGGAATTGAGAAGTAAAGATCAGGTTATAGCACTGGCTTTCTTACATATCCATAGCAACTAAGTAATACCTGCCTAGGGATGGACTATCCTTCTGACTTAGGTGTGTTGAAGTGATGGCCGGAACCATCTTGCACCCTCCGTGTCAGTAGATTGTAGACAGCAGCCGCAGCAGAATTTCAAAGTTTTCACAGACACGATATTATGAAATACAGACTGGTCTTAAATATTTGCCTAAAGATTCAAAGTGAATTAGACAAACGGATGAAGCGATCGAACACTTAACAAATGGATTTCATTATAGACAAATGCAATGTAATGCATTTTGTCGAAAATGCTAATCATTACTAGAAGAAAATGAAGAAAACTGAGCGGTTATTAATACTGATTTGACATTGGAAAATTGGTTACGGACAACACATGAGAAAGCCAGCAGGAGGTTAGGATTCATTGCTAGAAATTCGAACTATAGAATTATGGTTACAGTACAATATTTATACCGCCTTAGTCAGACCCCATTTAGAACTTGCTGTTCAGTTGTGATCACCAAAGTTGATCAAAGATGAAGAAAAACTAGAACGAATTCAGAGAAGAGCAACAAGGGTAATTTCATCCCTCAATAATAAACCTTATGTAGAATGAGTTAGAGACCAAATTTTTTCTCTTAAAAACAAACCAGACTCCAAGGTGAAGCGGTTAGCGTTGTTGACCATGACGCATTCACGGGCCGCCCGGGGTCGAGCTTGCATAGGTTAGAATCTTGATTGCGGCAATCGGTCCACAGCGAACACAGTTGTTTATACTCCCTTAAGGGGTGGTCGATAAATCTGGTACCTGGCTTAGGCTCGGGTTTATATATATATACATGTGAAACAATAAAAGTCGGTGCCTCAGTTTGGAAGAGTGCGTGAAAGGAGGAAGTTGAGTAAATGTGAATAAAGAAAGGTTATTAGGCTTAACAGAGCTGAGGGACAGGTTAGTTGGGGTGTGAGTCGAATGGAGAAAACTTGAAGGAAGTAAAGTGTTTTAGAAACCTGGGAGTGGACATGGCAGCAAATGGAACCATGGAAGCGGAAGTGAGTCATAGGGTGGGGTGGGGGCGAAAGTTCTGGAAGCGGTGAAGAATGTTCGGAGAGAGAGCGTTATATGGGAGAGCGAAAATTGGTATGTTTGAAGGAATAGTAGTTCCAACAATATTATATGGTTGCGAGGCACGGACTATAGATAGAGTTGTACGGAGGAGGGTGGATGTGTTGGAAATGAAATGTTTGAGGACAATGTGTGGTGTGAGGAGGTTTGAGCGATTAAGTAATGAAAGAGTAAGGGTTAATCCCTTTGTTGCATCGATGTACTCGCGTGTAGTCCTCTCTCTGTGTTGCACCAAACTTTTACTCACCATTCGGTTGATCTCTTCATCGTTTATCATTCAGCTAAAATTTCATCCATCCATTTTCTTCTCTTCTAGTTTGATTTCTCTTCATCTTCCGCTTGTCCTCAGCTTCCATTGTCTATTCCTGAACCATCCCGTTCATTCTGTCCTCGTATGCAATGTTCCTCCATCCTTCATTCAGTCGTTATGTTCATATATCATTCAGTGACGGCTTTCCAGTTCAGTAAAATTCTTTAACTTCTCAGACATACCCATAATACCTTTGGGATGTGTTTAAAGTGAAATGAGAGATAGATAGGTAGATAGAGAGAGAGAGAGAGAAAGAGAGAGAAAGAGAGAGAGAGAGAGAGAGGGGGGGAGGGGGGGAGAGGGAGAGAGAGAAAGAGAGAGAGGGGGAGAGGGAGAGAGAGAGAGAGAGAGAGAGAGAGAGAGAGAGAGAGAGAGAGAGAGAGAGCACAACTTACACCAACATTCCTGGGTGTTTTCCTCCATCATTACACTCCGGCCATCGCGCACATGGGGTTCGAACCCTGGACCACATCCGGCGAGAGGGCAGGAGTATCTCCCCTCCCCCCATCATGCTTGGCGAACGAAGCCCCCCTCCCCACCCCACCCACTCCCTCTCCTCTTCCAACGACCCTCCCCCACCCGCACGGCCAACACCCCCCTCCCTACTCTCCTCCAAGATACGCCACCATAGTCCCTCCTCCCCGCCTTCCCTCTAACGACCTCATATCTCCATCCGATTACCCTATGTTGTATAACACTGTGTTACAGTTGTATTCCATCATGTTATAGTCGTACATTATCGTGGATTATTCGTAAACTACTGTGTTGCGGTCGTACATCATTGTTATAATTGTATAACAGTAGTGCATCATTGTGTTACAATCGTACACTATTGTGTTACAGTACTACATCATTGTGTTACAGTCATGGAACATTGAGATAAGACTGTATAGCATTATATAGCAGTCGTACATCTTTGCGTTACAGTCATATACTATTGCGTTACAGTAGTACATCATTATGCTATAGTCATATATCATTGTGTTGCAGGAGTACACCTTTGCATTACAGTCGTACACCATTTTGTTACAGTCGTATAACACTGTCTTACAACATATTCCCAGATATATCTCAGTCAGGGAAGCCAACTCGACTTTTCGGTACATGACATATCTTTACTGCTATATTCTAACGTCTTCTGTGGCAAATAGCACTTTATTGGAGACTGAAGTAATGGCTAGAAAAGGTTGGTTAGTGTTCTATTAAAGGTCTTATGAATAACTACATACCAGTCCGTTTCTGGGCATATTTCTATATGATTATGAAATTTTACATGTGATATGCAGGCGCAATACAGTGTGCATACTGGAGACGTAAACGATATTGTGTATTGCACTGCAACACCATTGGTAACGATTACGTTGATTAGGGAACCGTTAGTTAACATTACTTTGGTTCCGACTGCGTTGGCTTTGGTTCCGTTAGTTTACGTCACCGTTAGTTATGAGGTCCTTCGTTACGACTACGTTATTTACTACACCGTTAGTTATGACACCCATAGTTACGACTCTCTTAGTTACGACACAGTTAGTTACGATACGTTAGTTAGGTCTCTGTTACTTACGACGTCCTTATTTACAACACGTAACTTACGACTCTGTTGATTGTAGTACCATTAGTTATGACTCCGTTTATTACGGCTCCGTTAGGTATCACTCCGTTAGTTACAGTTCACATTCCGTTACTTACTACATTGTTAATGTTTTGCTCGAATAGTTATGGTTTCGTTATTGTTAGTTTTGGCACCGTTAACTAAAAAAGTGTTAGTTACGTCTTCGTTCGTTTCGAGATGAATGAAGGAAGCCTCGAATCCCCACACTTCTTTCCGCTTCATTCTTTCATATTCCTCGCTTTCGTTTATTCCTTCACACATTTTTGCTATAATGATGTATACGTAATGAATCAAGACAACATTTCTAAAGATTAAGAAAATCCCTCACGTCTCCCTGTCTAACATTGGCCAAAGGTCCCCCAGAAAAAACGTGAGAATCTTATGGCCACCTGGAGACCCGAGGGTCAAGTCATTCTCTCATATATCCGTAATGAAGGAATTTCTACGAATTGAAAAAAAGATTCGTTCTCAGGGTGTTGACCTTTACAATAATGCTAGTTTTATTAACATAGGTCAGTGGTTTAAAATGATATAGTAACGCAAGTAAATGAATTGATATATATATATATATATATATATATATATATATATATATATATGCGTGTGTGTGTGTGTGTGTGTGAGTGGAGGGCGCTTTGCAGTCGTAGGACCCCAGTTCTCACCCTTCCATCTCTATCATAAGAGCTTTTAAAGTTTTCATTGTACTTGTGTTCACCTGCTCTTCCCCAGGCCTGATCCGCGTTTCCACAATTCTTGCTGAGGAAAGGTTTCTTCACGTCCCACCGGTACGCTCCTCTTGCCTGACTCTCTCTTGTTCCGGACTCTCGTCTGTCTTAGCAAAAGAAGAATACTGTCACTAACGTCGTCATGGTTTCCCCTTTGTGGTTATCATGTCTTTCCTTATCCTTCTTTCTTCCAGAGGTGGCACTTCGAGAGCCTCCCTCCATCCCTCTGTAGCTCATGCCACTTCGACTCCCAGTCTTGGTGCATTCCGTGGGAATGTGATGAGAATTCGTTTCGCTTTTCAAGTGAGGAGACCAGACTGTTGAGGCGTATTCCAGCGTGGGTCGACTGTACGCTTATTTTTTGACGTTGACCATAATATTTTTTTCTTTTTTCTGTTAGCTGAGACGGCACGGGCAGTTGAGGCCCTAATCAAGGCCATCCCATTAAC
>JAYMFT010101413.1:0-13754 GCA_038088735.1 Panulirus argus
CCCAGAGCTCCCGGGGCACACTCACCTCCGCCTTCTACCTCGACGTCCTGTGTGAGTACAAGACCCACCCACCCTCCTCCTACTATACCACCTCCTCTTCCACCTCCTCCTCCTCCACTTCTTCCCCCCTCCCAAGACCCTTATGAGTTTCCGGACGTGTCTGAAACACAGCAAATACCTGATATGTTTAAGACTTCTTGGTTGGTATGGGACGAGTATGCAGTCTGATGGGGATGAGAAGAAGTGGGAAGCGAGTCAGTTTGTTGTCTGCTGATGATCCAGCACTTTTGGCAGAATCGAGTGAGAAACTGCAGAAGCTGGTGACTGGGTTTGGAATCGTGTGTGTGAAAGGTGTTAAGAAAAACATAAATTAGTCAAAATGCGAGGAGGTCCCTCGATGTTTTTCTTCAAAGGCACCGTTACAGGGGGACTATTTCACTGGCACAATAGATGATTTTTTTTGGGGGGGTTCTGTTGATGGGGATCTTATAACAGGGGGGGGTAACAGTGCTTCTGTTAAGACACTGTTAGTAAAACAAGTGGTTCTAGAGGTATTTTTAACGCGGGGGGAATCTTATAACAGGAGGAGGGGAATAGTGTTTCTGTCAAGACACTGTTCGGAAAATAAGTGGTTTTCTGGGGGGGGTTTGTTTATTAACGGGGGGGTTTGTTTATTAACGGGGGAGGGGGACCTTAAACGAAGGGAGTAGTACAGCTTTTGTGAAGACAGTGTGTTCCTTAGTCCATATTGAAGGCATACGACCTTTGCCCTTTTTTTTCCTTGGCCCTAAACACAGATGGTCCAGAGGACGTGCTGACGGAGGACCGTGTGGTGGTAGAGGAGGACGGGGCTGCCACCATCCTCTGCTCTGCTGTTGGAAATCCCACTCCCAACATCACCTGGACCAAGGAGGTGGATGACAACACCGCCAGGTGAGTTGGTGGGCTGAGTTCCGACAACACAGAGTGTGAGTATAAAGAGCTTTCTTTCTGACAACATGAGGTGAGGAGGCAGTGTCACCTCTGACAACATCAGGTCAGTTGGTATCCTCATTCCTGACAACACCAGCAGGGATAGACACTGTTACCTCTGACAACACGAGGTCAGTTGGTAACTTCATTTCTGACAACACCGGGGAAGGTAGATACTGTTAACTCTGATAACATCTGGTCAGATGGTAACCTCATTCCTGACAACACCAGCGGGGGCAGATGGTGTTACCTCTGGCAACAACAGGTCAGTTGGTAACCTCACTTCTGAAAACACAAAGTGGTAGATAAGTGTTACTCCTGACAACACCATGTGGGTAAACAGGGTTACTTCTGACAACACCAGGTGGGCAAACAGTTGCCAGTTGCCACACTGCCTCATGACAACACCAGTTAACCAGACAACATTACCTCTGACAACACCATCAAACCCAGGGTGAACTGACGCCAGTGCTCAGAGCTGGAGGGAGATTTCTTAACTACACCCAAGTTGGGAAAAGCATTTTCCATGTAGTTTTAAGTTGCGCGTTCAGCGCCTGACTAAACGGCGTCAACGCTTTCTCAAAGCGTTTTCTTGGGTAGAAACTTCGTTGCACTCTCTCTCTCTCTCTCTTCGTGTGTGTGTGTGTGTGTGTGTTGTGTGTGTGTGTGTGTGTGTGCATATCCCAACACGCTTTACAGTCCTCGTCTTTTAACATTCTCGCGTCTCCCCGCGCCAGGAACAGGTCGCGGGTCCTTTCGACGGGCGTGGGGGAGGCGCGCCTGACGGTGGAGTGGGCGTCGAGGCCAGACACGGGCGTCTACTTCTGCCATGCCTCCAGCAGCGTCTCCTCAGCGCCGCCCGCCTCCTCTACTCTCGTTGTGAAGCGTGAGTGACACTGGTGCCTTCAGGGAGTTACGATATATATATATATATATATATATATATATATCCAGAATTCTAATCCATTTCACGCCAAACTTTCCCAAATAGTCAGTACCCTGAACCCAGTTTCATTATATCACTATGAACTCGCAGACTGAACTCAATGAACATACTGAACTTGTTCATGTGTGCCTCGTTCAAAACCTCCCATGTCCCACTCAGAGCTCCAGCCTTCGGGAGAAATTCCCCTAAATGCAAGTTGAAATGTGTTCTAACACGGTCTACAGCAATTTCAGGTCTTAATATAAAAAACCTTTGTTTTGCCCACGTCCCAGAGGAAGAGTTGAGTTACTGGAGTCCACTTGGGGGAGGAGCATTGTCTTCCAGACTCCCCTCCCCCCCACCGCCCCACCCTAGATTCCAGGCAATAGGTCCTCCTCAACTCTCGTGGGTCAACCTGAAACACCTTTCCAGGGAATCTCATGTCTTTACGTACCTTAGATCTGCCTCAGGAAGCAATGTGGTGATGACAGGCATTTTTTCCTCCCCGATATGGTGGACAAAGAACTCTCTTTATATATATATATATATATCCTTCTCTGCTTTATATATATATATATATATATATATATATATATATATATATATATATATATATATATATATCCGACCCTGACGCCACTAGAGATGACTCAGAGACGGCATCATGATCGTCCTAAGCCATCAGGGATCCCGTGGAGTCACTCAAAACCCTTCCTCATTCCGACACACTCGCCTTTCTCCACATCAACGACACAAACAATACAACACCAGCCCACGACAACTAACCCTCAACTTGAACCAAAAGAGCAATTCACGAGCAAATGTACATAACCCGTGTTTTTCATCCCCCCCTCCCCTTTTTTTTTTTTCTATTTACAGAAGTTCAGTACTATCCGTTCGCTTACAGACACTTGGTTACAGTTGCTGTACCCACAGAGTTAATGAAACATTGAGAGAAGTTAGAAATGATCCATTCTTTCACGTGTCGTTAGCGCAAGAGTCTTGCTTCTGTGTATTAATAGAATTGCAACGGGAGGGGAAAAAAATATTGCGTATTTTTAATGTTTATTTTTGGAGAGGTAGTTTTCGATGTGCTGACAGTGTGTGTCTCCCCCATCCACGTCGATAGAGTCCCCCTGGTGGTCGAATGAGGACCCCGACGAGGTCGTGGGTCGATCGTGGGCGGCCGTGGGCGGCGAAGGGCGTCTGGAGTGCCGCATGCGGGCGGCCCCGCCCCCCACCTTCCACTGGGCGTCCCAGGACGGGCGGGAGATCACGTCGGGTGACAAGTACACCATCAACGCCCCCAAGGTGAGTGGTCGTCTGTGGTGCCTCGCTCGAACTCGGGCTCCCCCCCCCCCCAATATTACCTTTTCCAATATTCCATTATCACAATCAATATTCGCCAGACGAATACAATATTCAGATTCAGCTGCATGCAACTTGAATATCGAACAGCAGCAGCCAACAATGAGTCCTAACGAGGCTGTTTGCGACAGAGGAAGACAACAGAAACTCCTGGATTGGTATGGTCTAAGCATATATATATATATATACCAAGTCAACCCATACGCATGCGGGTGGAGCCTGTATGTTACGTCATTGGCCCTGAACAAAGAAAATGTGCTGGTACAGGGCTAACGAAAACGTGGGGTTCAGGGCCGCGTGACGTCACAAGCAGGCCTGCGTGTAAATGAAGCAAAATATTCATCATCAAGTCTATGCTTAAACCCATTAATGGTACTGATTTCAACTACTCTTAACTGGTAAATCATTCCGTAGGTTAAAGGTCCTGTTGAAGAAAAGGGTACTTTCGTCTCGTTCGAAGTAAAATATTTTCCCACGAGTTTATGTCCACGACTACGAGTGAGATCAAACGAATCTAGCGTTAGGTACCTAGTTAGATCGAGGTTAATGAAGGCTTAGACACCGAAACTTACGCGCATATGATCGTTCTAAGACGTTAGGGTATATATATATATATATATATATATGGAAGGGAATAACAGAATTTTCCAATCATCAGTTCGGTCTATTCAGGCTGTGTTTCTTCTTCTCCGTGTAAAAGCTGTAATACCAAACCTTCCGTAGAAGATAATAAAAACTTTTTTCAATAAAGTTTATCACATCCATGAGGGAGAAGCCGCCTCCGTTTTCTATTCAAAATCCAATGTTTGAAGTCTTTGTTTCGAGTTAGAAGTTTCTGAACAATCAGAAGTTTTCTTTAATTGATGAGTATTAAACAGTCGCCATTTCGCTTAGAGAAAAAAAAGAAAATGGGATACGAATTCCCCCGTTTTCTCTACCGGAACCGGAAATTTGTTTCATGGGTGACTTTAAAGAGTCAAAAAGTAGTTGTTGTTTTTTCCTCGCTTTTCCATCTTATTTCTGTTTGTCTTTCCTGCCCCGCGGGAGGCGGCACCGCTGCCTGGCTCACCAGAGGAGGCCCTTAACCGCCCCTTGCAAGTGGAGAATCAACAGCCGTGGGGCTTCGAACGCTGGTGTGGAGCCCCAAAGACAAGGCGATATACTGCCCTTCCGACCACTCCCAAGTATGGGGCCCCCCATCTGGACCTGGTCCCGTTCTCTTCTGGGATCCTCAAACCGGACGGGGAACGCAATCCTTTAAAAAGGGATCCCTCTAGATCCTCTTTCCTTTGGGATTTACGGCCCACTGGAATGGCCTGGCTGGCTCCTCTTCCTCCTCCTCCTCCTCCTCCTCCTCTTCCTCCACTTCTCATCCCCCTCCCCTTCCTTCTCCTTCTCAGGTGTTCTCGCTTCCTTCAACCCCTCCCGCTCTCGTGTCTCCGGCCATGGATTCTGTTATACCCGTATATGCAAATGAGTGGGGGGAGGGGGGTTGGATTCCGCCTCGTGTCGCCGGAAGGAGGATGCGAGGCTTTGTGTGTCTCACAGATCTGTGAATATCATTAGCTTATACAGCCGTCTGAAGGAGGGCAAGACAAACACTGGCTTCCTTTTACTCCATATTCCCTCCGGCATATGTAAAGGAACCACCAGTTCCTCCTGTCTAGGTTCACGGGCCGAATACGCGGGTTTACCTTAAAACTAAGACCCTTCTCTGTCGTTTCAAGGGGAGGTATCCTTCGTGGTTTACTTTAAACTGGTTTTCATGAGCGTGTCTTCATTTGCGGGGGGGCTAGTTTCTTATACCCTCCACCCAGCCACTAACACCTAGTCTTCCCTCCACCTGTCCACTAGTCTTCGCCTTCCCTGGCCCCGCCCCCTGCCTCCACTCAGCCACTCACCCTTTGCTCCACCGGCAGCTGGTGGACGGGGTGGTGGAGTGGTCGTCGGTGCTGGAGATCAGAGGCGTCACACCAAGGGACCGAGGCCGCTACACCTGCACGGCCACGAACACCCTCGGCAAGCACTCCTACAGGCTGGTGCTCACGCCCCCCGTGCCCCCAGCCGCACCCACACACCTGACGGTGAGTACCCATGGTCACTACTCACCCCCCCCCCCTCATGGTCAGCCCATGGGGGTGTGGGTAGTGTTGTTTACCCACAGTCCTAAGGGCCCCCCTATGGTAGTCTATCCTACGACGGGGTGTCCACCCACAGTATGATGTGTGTGGGGGCCATCTTTCCCCTCCCCTCCCTCCCTCACACACACACACACTACTCGGTGTTGAGGGAGTTACTGCTTGCTACCCCCCTACTCCCCTCTCCCCAAAGCCTATCCAGGAACGCCATCCTCCTCCTCCTCCTCCTCCTCAGCCTATCCACTGACGACGTCCTCCACTGATCCGTCATACTTGAAACTCTTCACCCTAGAGAGCAACACAACCTTCAGCCTATCCATCATAACCCCAACACTGACCTACACCCTATACACAGAAGTAGCAACACTCGCCTCACCCTATCCACGACAACGCCGACGCCCCAGGAACCCAGTAGCCCAACACAACACATCAGAAGGAACTCAAAACAAGTCATGAAGAGTCCTCTTTCAACACGGCAACACCTTGCCCTATGATAAAATCAATTTCTTCTCATACTGTGTTAGTATTTAAAGTCCACTGTGATTTTAAGGGTCGTGTCGCCAGATGTCTTAATGACCTCGTGAACTATGACCCCCTGGCCCAGATCTGTTGTCTCTGACCTCCTATCCCTGATATCTGAGGTCATCGTTTGACCTCAGGATTCAGCTACCCAAGACCCTAACTTTTAAGTCTTACCTCTTAAGCCTCGATGCTGTCCCTGAACCTGACCCTAATCACTTTGACCTCTAACCACTCTGGCCCTTCTGTGTTGTTAGTACATGATTCATATGACCCCCTGACCTTGACCTCCCTGTCTCACGCCAGGTGGCCAACGTGACCTCGGGGGAGGCGTTGCTCCTCTGGACGCCCAACCTGTCCAAGAGCGAACCCACTGGGTACGTCGTTCGATTCTGGAGCACCGACGATGAGTACCAGGTATGGTGAGGGTGTAGTGAAGATGTGGTGAGAGTGTAGGGAAGGTGTGGTGAGGGTGCAGTGAAGGTGTGGTGAGGGTGCAGTGAAGGTGTGGTGAGGGTGTAGTGCAGGTGTGGTGGGGGTGATGGTGTGACTATGGTCCTGAGGTGTAGAAAGGTGTATGACGGAGGTGTAAGCGTAGGTTATAAGGGTGTAAATCCTATACTGTTATGATAGGGGGAAAGAATGTACTACACTACGGTATATGACAGTTCATGATTGCATCATAATCAATTGTCAAGAAGGAAAACCCCCTAAAAAAAATGCTAAACTCTCTATACAATCCTTAAACAATAAAGTTCTATATCTCCTTTGAAAAGACTATAATAAAACTCAAATTTATCATATTAAAAAGAAACTGGAATTCATAAAGTTTAAAATTATACAAATTAATACAAAACTGTACAAATCTCACGCCTTTTCTCCACCCGTTGTGGTCGGCAGTACGCGAATGTCTCCGGCAGCACCAGGACAGAAGCCGTGGTGTCGGGTCTGTCCAGCGGCACAATGTACACCTTCAGCATACAAGCCTTCAACCCCCAGGGCCGCTCCAAGCACACCCTCCCGGTCCACGTCACCACGCTCGGTAAGATCTGGAAAACCTCTTCTTCCAAAGCCGAAGGACGGGCGGGGCGGGTTGGTTGGTTTTTTTGGTCTCCTCCTTCTTGCCTCTCTCTCTCTCTCTCTCTCTCTCTCTCGGGGATATTTTTCGAAGGAGGTCTTCAGTCTTGTGTTGGGTCTCCCCGTCGCTCCTCCTTCTCCTCCTTCGCCCGGAGTTGGTCACTTCGTGGACCCGCAGCAGGAGCTTGGCTGAAAGCCTCTGGTGTGTGTGCGTGTGTCACACGCACTGTATAATATCGCACAGCCGGCCAGCCACCAGGGGAACCAGCCCCTATAGTGGTTCGCAGGGGGCGTCAGGCTTAGCCCAAGCCCAGCCAAAGACCAGGAAGAGATATCGTTAGGCCCCCTCCACGTGACGGGTCATCAGGAGTAGTCATGTCTTCAGGAAATCAAATGTGATTTTTTTTTTTTTAGTCACAATTCCTTTGTGATCTACAGCTTTAAACGTTGTATATGTCGAAGATAAACTTCAGGTCAAGGTTGATAATGTCACAGATCCAGGGATAAACAGATGGTTGTATATCCAACACCTAACATTGATAACTGGAGTGAGTTATACTTTTCAACACCTCTGAGTACACAAGTGTGTCAGGTGCCACTGCAGAAAATCGCCACCGGAAAAGGCCATCCCACAAAAAATGACCCCACCCAACCCCTAAACCCCATCCCTTCATATTGCACCCCACCCCCTACACACACACATACTGGTACAGCCCCACAGAAAGTTTTGGCCTCAATGATATATATTATTCTTTTCTGAGGTAGTTCAACTTTAATAACGGGGGACCACCGATGGGTTTACGCAATGTGGGGAACATACAGCGGATACCCGCAAGTTATGAGGCAATTGCCACAAATGGACGAAATGTAATTCAATCTAATGTTGTTATGAACAGAGTTTACTCAAATTTCATTCGTTACCAAATAATTAAATGTTTGTATTTAAATCAGCATTTGACCTAGACTCAGGCAAAGATCAACATTAACGATGCAAAACATCTCAAATGCCAAAGAGGATCTTTAACAAACAGAAGAAATCACTGATATCTTTGTTATCTGTTCTTCCTTATCTATGCAAGATTCCTATAACATAATTCTACAGTTACAGTGAGAAATCAATATACTATAGTATCTATCTTCCTGTGGATTAATTTCTATAAAGTGAACATTATGTAACACAAAATTACATCATTCAAAAAAACACAAAGGGATGAAATGAAGTATTTAATATACAAAGGAAGGCGAAATCCAGCATTAAAGCAACTGCTTAAGAGTTACACACAGTGAAATATAACTAACATAAAAGAAACACATGATTATGTGAGCTAAAGTATTGCTCTATTGTGTTGTGGCCCGAGGGCTGGGACTAGTGTTGGTACTCTGCAATACGCTTCAGGTCGATCCTCCTGACATCACACTGATGCAGAAAAAAACATTGATTTCAGAATTACATTTATGTACAAGTGAAACAAACACAGCTTTATATCATTAAAAAAAAATGCTTTTCCTTGTTCCCTATCATAAAAAAAAAAATGCTTTTCCTTATTCCCTTGCGTGGTAACTTAGAAATGTATAACCCTCTCTTATTTCAATGAATTCTCTCCCTTAATAACAGAATCAGTATCTTAAAAGTACAATGCCCTCCCTAATAAAAATGAATTATCTCCCTTATTGACATAGCAATACCAGTTTTATAAATACTCACCAACTCTATAGACAGCAACGCTACGAGAGTTGGCGATGGGACCTCAGGTAACGCCAAGGACCCAGCCCAGGACGCCCACCATGAGTGCCAGTGGCTGGGAGTGCCACGCCACAGAGAGAGAGAGAGAAGAACCACCAAAAGTGGCACTAAAGGGATTCCTTACTTACAGGGTCAGGGACGAGTGCCAGACACACTAGTGCCAGTTGGTATCTATCTTCGTCGTCCTCCTCTTTCCTCTCCACACAGGTGTGGCCGAGAGTGCCAGCAGCAGCAGCGTCGATGGTGCCGGCGGTTCCAAGTCCAGGGTGCCACGGCTGATCCTCCTCATCATGACGCTGGCCGGGACGGCCCTCCTGGCCCTGAACATGGCCATCATCGCCTGCTTCGTCCGCCGACGCTCCAACAGCCAGGCCAACAGGGGGGTCTCAGGTGCGTGGCGGCCACGCCCTAAGAACAACAGGTCCCTAACCGAGTCCTCAAGGACTCAACTCACCCCCCCTCCCCCGACCCCACCCCCAGAGTCCTCTTAATCTGGGACCCGTCTGTTTAGACGGGTTACCGCCCACAGACAGACAGACGAGACAGACTACATATTCTCTCTCAGTCTGTGTCGGACACAGGACATATACAATTCCTTGGTTAATTCAGGATACTTTTGCCTCCAGTATTTGAAATATTTAAGGATTTTCTGGCATTTCCAGAAACACAAGTCCATCTGTAACTCTTCCCTTAACGAACTTTACAAAAGACACACTGTAATTTCCATATCCAATCATCCTAACTTTAACTACGTGTAAAATAATGGTACTTAGACATCTGTAATCTTAACCATCATAGCAACAATTACTTCTAAAAGTAGAGAAATAAACGTGAATTAATCCTGCCCTCGGATAAATATATCGTCTTTATAACAAATCGCCTCATTTCTCTATTCCTCCCTCCAGCTTCATCGAGCAAGACGACCACGCTGGAGGTGTTCAGCCCAGCCACCACGCCAGGGGGAACCGCCCAGGGGGATGAGCTGCCCCTCACCACCACCACCACGGACGTCGCCTCGGACGGGGGCCAGGTAATGTCCTCGCTGGCCGGACTGATCGCCAGGAAGTGGTTGTTGCAGTCTTGGCCCCGCCATCCTTGGCAGAAGAAATGCCTGCTCACATTGCTCCTCCTTCACACACACACACACACACTTCCCCTTCCAGACTTAGCCTCTAGCTCTGGACTCTACTTGTTCTACATCTACGTCCTCATTGTCACTACGACATTCTAGCGTTGTTATCACGTCTCCTCTTCATTATTCTTTTCCTCCAACTGTCTGGCCAGCTGAGAGCTTCCTCAAGCGTTCGTAGCTCGTCAGATTAACGCCTGGTGCCGTTCTATTTCTTTCCATTCATCTGCACCCTTTTTCAGCTCCTAGGTCCCTCTACCAGTACATTTCCTTCAACTCAGCGCTTACAGACTGATCTATTCAAACCCTTCCTATCTTCAAGGCATTATACTATCCAGGATCGAAAACTTTACGAGCCATTTGTCCGACAAAGAATTTACACCTTCGCGGTGTTTACTGAGCCAGTAATTCAAGAGTTACTTCTCTGTCGCCTTTTATGAATATTGGCACGACGGTGACTCTCTACCATTCTCTTGTAAAATTCCTCTCACACTATGGGAGATTTCACACACCACCACCAATGGTATAACAAGGACTCTGCTTACTATTCTGAGTACAAATGGTGCGACGCCATCTATGAGGCTTTGTGAGGATATAGCCCCTTCATATGTCTCCTCACTGCCAGTGAGTTCAGTATTTCCAAAGGTGTCTTCCCGCTTCTTCGGCTCGAAGCAATAGTACCTCCGAGTCTTCAAGGGTGAACGCACGCTGAAAACATGAATTCAGTTCTTCACACACGCCCTCAACTCTGTTAATAAATTACTTCCCCTTCTGATCTTAACCTAATCATTCGTTTTGTACAGTTAATCTACCCATTATAGATTTGTTAAATAATTCTAAGTGTTCTTGCTGACTTATCCCCTTTGTTTCTTTAATTACCTCACTTGTTCCTGCCATCTTGTTCCTGATAGGGTCATTTCTGGATCGTATCTGTCAAATCCATTTCAACTCCAGCGTTTCCCATCTCTCTCCTACAGTGTGTTTCAATGTCCCCTTGCTTTAATATATCTACTGAACCATTCCTTCACTTTTCTTTTCCCAACGTTTCCCCTCTTGCTACATCTTGACGCTGGTATACACACCACTACAAGCCCTGGTTATAGGTCTCCCACCATCTACTATAGAATTGCTCTGTACCCACAGTATTGAATTTACTTTTCCCAGTGTGTTTCCCTGAAGCAGGTGTTGGAAGCCAGCGAAGTTCTATGACACCAAGCGTCTATTTTCTTTTTTTTTTTTCCTGTGTTCCGCAGAGGCTGGAGTGTCACACGGGCGTGGACGACACCGAACAGACCAGCCTCTTCCAGGAGGACATCGGCAGGAACCCCATCCTGACCCCCGAGCGCGACTTGCTGGGTCACACCCCCGTCGGCGGCGGCAGCGCCCCCTTTAGGAGCAGGAGCAGGAGCCAGCAGAACGGCCGAGTGCCCACCCAGAACGGCGGAGTGGCCCTGCAGAAGTACAGGGACGACAGTAGCTGCTATTACTACTCCCCTGTCCCGCAGAGCAGCGGCGGCGGCGCCCCTGGAGACGACGGCGGCGGTGGAGGTGGCGGAGGCACGAGGCGCATCGCCAACCCTCCTGACGTGTGCCCCACCACCGCGGACGAGGCCAGAGGAACCACCCTCCCCAGGAGGCACCAAAAACACCACCAGCAGATGGAGGCCCAGCACCAACAGCAGGAGGGGGTTGCCCCAGCAGCCGCGCGCCCTTCAGAGCCCCCGACAGCGGTGGCCACTCAGCAGCACCTCACCCAACAACCCCCCCAGCAGCAGCAGCAGCACACAACCACGTCCTCCGTCACCCAGGGCGTCACGGGCCAGCCACCGGACGAGAGGTGTTATCAGCAGCGCCCTCCTTGCGACCCGAGACCTGACCACCACCACCACCAGCAGGGCCAGAGACGGTCATCCCTGCGGACGGCGGCCGCGGCGGCTTCAGGAGGGAGCGAGAGGCTCAGCCATCCGCTGCAGCAACAGCCGCAGCCGCAGTTTGACCCGTACAGCCAGCCCCGCAGTGACGCCCCTACTTCGTCCGCAGGTAAACACAAGCCTTAAACCCAGTTTCCCTCCAGTGGAGCCAGATGATTCTTTCTTTGAGTTCTGAGAATTGAGATTGTAAACAATAAGCCTTCTCTTGTTTACAGCTCTGTCACCGGGACAAAGACCCCAAGTTCTGTTTGTTTTCTGTTTCTCCCTCGTCGAGATAAGTAGTTTACGACTGTCTGTCGCCCGCAGGTGCGTGGTCCGGGGGCTACGCCACCGTGGGCCCGCGCAAGACCAGAGCTTCCCCCGTGGCGTTTTCCACACTGCAGCGTCCAGAGACCTTGCGTTCCCTCAAGGGAGCGGGGGGCCAGGAGGCACCACCCCCGGGGCTGCTGCAGCAGGAGGCCGCCACGCACCATCCCCAGGGGCGCCACCACAACCGGGACCTTCTGAGCGGCTACCAGCTCCAGCAGGACCCCCTGAGGGACCAGCTTGAGACCCCAGTAGTAGTACCGGCTGCTGGTCGGGACACCCCCGCCTCCGGCATCCGCCAGGAGGTGAACGGGCAGCGCGGCCCGAGCCGAGCCCCAGGCGTCGGCCCACGGGAAGGCGGGTCGCTGGTCGCACAGGAGGCTGGGGTCTCCTCCTCCAGCGGCACACTGGGCAGACGGAGACCCTCGCACGACGCCGCAAGAAAGGGCAAGCCCGACCTGGCTCCTGGGAGTCTCCCTTGGCCAACGCCCGCCGACGACGTGGCAAAATAGAAGCAGTCCCACCAGATCGCGTCGAAACGATCAGCGCCAACAACGCGAGAGACTCTCTCATAAGGTAAGGACGCAAAACCACACCTGTTATCCTTGGATCAGTCTTATACGGGTTATCTTTACGATATCGACCTCTAAGATACCAACTTATCTTCCTCTCGCTCTCAATATAAAGCGTCTGCAACCTTCCCCTTCCCCAGGTGAGGTCACCAGTATCTCTTCCCCTACGGCAGCGTCGTGACCCTACCAAGCCTGACGCAGGAGGAGCCATCTACTGCTACTGCTGCAGGTGGACGAGGACCACATCTCGTGACTACAAGACACCGCGAGGCGAAACCCACCAGCAGGTGGGGAGTTATCAAAACACCCTGCCATGGCCACATCTGTGTTGGGAGCCATCTCGTGTTGGCCACAGTTTTCGATGTGTGGCCCATCCCTTCGCAGCCACAGCTCCTGAGGTGTGGCCATCCTGTTGTGGCCAAAGCCCCTGTGTTTTTTTTGGGGGGCTGTTGTGGCTTCTGTGGCGGCCACAGCTGCTGTGGTTTGAGGTCCCAGTTGGCCATCGCCAGTGGAACACGAAAAAACAAATGTTAATTTTTCTAGTCGTAAGGTCTGGAACATACGTACGAGCTTCAGAACAACTGTGTTCTCCCCTTCAGTGATGATTGTAACAAATATATATATATATATAAAACTATTTTTGTATATGGCTCTCTGTATTGTACAAATAAAAATCCACTCTCAACCAGTCCACAATTTTTGAGACGAGTCTGTGTGTTCCCTAACCCCTCTGTCTGTCTGTCTGTCTGCCTGTCTGTCTTTCACACTCAAAAAAATATTCCACTCACAGAAGAGGAGGAGGGCCTTCCATGGTCACATAATATAGCCAGCGTCCACGAAATTTGGCACGAGGAATTCTTTTGACACACACACACACACACACACACACACACACACACACACTGTATTGCGTGTATAACAGATCTGTGATTTGGTCATTAGTGGCTATAATTTAAAAGTCAAAAGTCCTCCCTAACGAAGAAATAAAAAATGCATTGAGGTGGGTAAATGTTCATGTAATTACTGCTCGTGAGAAAGCAACTGGTAACCATTACCCAGAGGTCCCTGGGGTC
>JAYMFT010101424.1:0-13753 GCA_038088735.1 Panulirus argus
TATATATATATACACGCCAGGTAACCATTCATCAATGACTCCAATTATGGATGATAAATTACCACTAGGATGGTCAGGAGCCGTCTGCCTTTGACTTGGGTTCGAACACAGGGCTTTAGTTGCTGAGCTGCAACAGTACAATTTCTACCCTACGAAGACTCGTGTGTTTGTTAGTGTGTATCCCGCTAGGAGCCAGTTGACACTGGTATGAAGCTGGTTCTGCTGCAGTAGCGTCAAGAACAAGACAAGCCCCTCAGTACCTAGGCTGATTCCTTTAAGAAGAAATGTTCTGTGAATCACAGTTTACTGCTCTTCATGCATCCATCAAGCGACAAATATTATCTCTTTACGCGTACATACCTGGAAGTTGCGGTAGATGGTGAGTCTTGGAAGCTGACAATATATTAAAACCAGAATTATTGTGTTCTAGTTCAGTAATCGGCTAAATCTCTAGCGTTACTCTTCCTATACTGCTTGATGACCAAATTCGAACTCACAATTACTGAGATTATACCTATCAATAGCAAGCACGACAAATAAACAACGACACAGTGTTACGGAGATCCGGCAACTGTGACGAGTGTATGTACAAGACTTGCCACTGGGAGACAAGCCACCTGGACGGTGACGCATGTGACGAACGTTAGGACACGGGATGCGCGTCACGCCCTGTCGTCCTCTCAGTTCCTGAGATGGATGAAGTTGTGTATCCGGTTTCCTGTCTTAACAACACGAAAGTTATCTCAGCATTTTCCCCTCCTTTATTATGCATACGAACTGTGCAATGTTAATGTCTCTCCTGCTGAAAATATGTTTACACAATTCATTCTCTTTGACAACCCTGGGCTTCTTCATGCACATGATTACATTTGGTTCAGGCATCCTTTAACAATTGAAATATCAGTGAAAACTGATATAATTTTTTTTTCGTCCTGGGAAATCGTTTTCTATTTGTTTCATATAGATGAAAATATTTCCTTCACTTAAATAAAAACGTCTCGAATCGAGTATCTGATTTCGTCTAAAAGATAAAATCGGAAACTTTAGTGGTTAAAATAATTTATGTAATATCTATGGTGAATGTATAATATGAATTCTAGCCCAATAACCTTTACTATGGCGAATATCATACGTGTCTCTACTTTCCTTTTTTATAAGTCTCTTGTCCGAAGTGTGTACGGCCAAACTCACTTTTTATCAACTAATATGATTTTTCATGTAACTTTTTGTCCTGCAGTACAGAGCATTTAACGTGTATAATGTCACTGTTGGTATGGTGACCTCCCGACAACTCACTGCCCATCACCAAGGCAATTATAGCAACTTATGAAAAACCAAAGCACAGTGGATACTTTATCAACCGCTCTGTATCACGAATATGTATTCTAATCAATAAAACTAAGAGCCGTCAACTTTAGATATTTCATTTGACTGATATTTTATCGCCAACCTTTTATTTAACGGTTAAGTTACTAAAGCGAACAAACATGTACTACAACTTTCACTTTTTCAAGATGAAAAATATCACAGAAATTGGTTTAGTTTACTTTTCGATGAGATCTTGTCTCCAGTCGTTCTCACACTACTGTAATAAAGAGCGAATGAGGACGAGAACGACCAGCGCAAGAATGCACAGTATGGTCTTCAGGTTTTTACAGTTTGCCTTGCTCTCAAGCGTTTAGTCTAGAGAATCGCATTCCCGTTTAATCATGTACATAAAATCTATCTAATCTAAATATATTCTAGATTTAATATTTGTCTTTTAAAATCATATTATCATCACGTTTGTTGAAATAATTCGAGAAGTTTCGGTATTATTGGGTCTTAAATGATATCTCCGCTTCACTGTTCAACAATTCAAACGACTAGAATAACAACTGTTTAACTTTAAGGATTTCTTTCCCGAACATTGCAACCTACTACTATGAATACAACACTTAACACTGAACTGTGAATACAACTTGCCACTTGACACTAACCTTTATGGTACGTACAATGAAAAATTTTTCTATTCATATAAAGTAACCGCTTCAATTTTTCACTTGATTGACCGCCATACCCTCTTCGCATACGGAATGGTACATCTCGGAACTGTTACGCATTCGTCACTCACTGCTTTGCAGCCGCTTCAAGTCGTTAACATGATTTCTGCCTTTAAGATAAAAGATGAATAATACGAGTAATCGTGTGAACCTGGAGACTGCTACGCGAGCAACCCAACTCTGAATGAGACTTTCACCCAATGATGATTTTTCACGTTCACTTATCCCTGTCCAAGGATAATAATGACATGAACCCCATCGTACCATAATGAGACCCAGTTCCCATACCCGTAACACCACCATTTACCCAAAGAGCTCCAACACCTCACTTTCCTTGCACTACACTACTGCAACTTGCCACTTCCACCATCACCATTCCCAAACCCTACACTTCCCGCCCCACTACCACTCAATGACACCACCAGGCTCGGGAGTGGTTCGGTACACGCCGGCAGTCACGCTGAGTTAGAGTACTATTATACACTCCATTTTATCTCTAATAAACTACCGTAAAAGTGCCTGTGCTTGGAAGTGCTAGGCTGCCTCGCCCTTGATACTGATAATCGCAAATGTAACGTTAATGTCTCAGCGTATTTCATAAGTATATGCGTCTTGTGGTAATATATGTTACACATTCGACTCTTGGCCGAATAAAATTCGTTGTTCACGTGAACAAGTCACGCGTATAATTTGGAGAAAAAAGGAAACGCTTCCTCCCCGACGAGCCGCTGGCAGCCTGACGTCTTGCATGATGGACAGAATTAGCCTTGGATCACACTTTACCCAGAATACAGCACCTCTCCAAACCCTCCCTCCGCCCTGCCAAGCCTTCCTTTATAAAGTCCCGCTGATAAAAACGATAGTCACCTGCTTTTTATATGCTGTTACGGAAAAGCTACAATGGACGCAATGGTAAGGCAGCGGAGGGTCCGTTCTGGGGCGAAAGAGGAGGGTGTACAATAAGCCGCTTCAAAGCTCTTAGGAAATAATCGGGGACTTACTCATGACCGTAAGGTGAAACTGTGGCATGTATTTCGTGAGGTATATACCAGGCCCGGGTATAGAATCAGTGTGTGTGTGTGTGTGTGTGTGTGTGAAGCTGCCTAGTGACTTCAGTAGTCATAGGTAATGTACCTGATAAAAAACCGTCTTTATTTGCATAAAGAACGCCTTTGATTGATGACATTTAGTGTTTCGTAAAGCAGAACCGGATTTACCCTCTGTGCCACTCATAGGCCAATTTTTTGATAGCCGCCCCATCCATATCCAAATTCTCTCCGATCACAGACTGAAGAGATCAAGCGTGAGTTTAAATTCTATAAACCAACAGTTTTAGAGGCGATAATTCTTTTTTTATCCACACAATTATGCAAGACAAAGTATACATAGCAACAAAACATTGTCGCA
The DNA here is from genome assembly GCA_038088735.1 of Panulirus argus. Classification (NCBI taxonomy): domain Eukaryota; kingdom Metazoa; phylum Arthropoda; class Malacostraca; order Decapoda; family Palinuridae; genus Panulirus; species Panulirus argus. Next base: position 3,450 of record JAYMFT010101424.1, read on the forward strand.
CCATTAATTACGCCATGGCCTAATTGACCTATTAGGAAATCCGGCCCCTGGGCTATTGAGGGTTGATTTCCTGTTATACTGGTTTTGAATCTTTTTTCCCGAATTCCTTCCACTTATATGACTTTGTATTTACAAACCCAATTTTTTCTAACCTAAACGAAATCATATTCCGATCGAGTTCGGCTATGATTACGAACTTATCAAGCCTTAATCAAAGTCACTGAAGGGTAGGATCACCTGAAATATTAAGAATAATCGTGTTAGGAATAATCTTACTGTTGATACAGCTAGAGAACCCCTACTGAACTGACGCTACGGTGAAGTACATTCTGAAAGAATTCCAAACTAAATTCAGCACTTTTATCAAAAGAAATAATAGTTACTGAATACACCTTTATAATTGGAGGGAGATGGATAAGGTGACCATAAGAAAATTCACTATAGTTTACTGTTACTAGGAAAAACGAAGTAAAATACTATAATTTTTCACTGAGCAGAATAACATCAGATTTAAGCATATATTCATATACTTAATTCATGAAAACTATAGCTCTCGTTCGCAATCATTTTAAAGTACACGTACATGATGACATTTGTTTGCTAAGAAAAGCTAGTTGTGTTAAAAAATATGTATCTATTGTTACTTAACCATCCCCTGTGCTTTTCATATCTTACGCTTATACTTGTTGTTTATGAAACTTTACTTTGTCAAAAGATCTCATCAGCTGGAAGAATTAAGACTCTAGATTATCATTCTTCTTCTAACAGCACTGCTGACAATCTCCTCTCGTGAATAAGTCACGGAGGCCAGAGAGTTGCACAGGGGTGGCCGACGACAATGTTGTGTGGTGGCTGGTAGGTAGGAACAGGTTCTCTGGCTCGACAAAGTTTATGTACTCAAATTAACCAGGGTGACCAGGAAGAGAGAGAGGACCGTCTGCATCAAGCCTCGTCCTGGGAAACAGTAAACGTTGCTGTACAAGTAAATAATACCCCGTCCAGCAGTAGAATCAAATTTGATACGTGAAGTAATGATTTTAGATGAATGAAAAGGGCTTATCTGATAAGACTACTTCAAATTCAAGAAATACGTAAATATGTAAATAAATATGTGGGTATAAAATACAATGGCATTTGATACCGATACTATTTATTGTAAAGGAGGTAATTCAGCCGAACTGCGAATGTTGTCATTTTTCTATAGAAATAAAATGTTTAAAAATGAAAATGAAAGTGAATTGTACAGGTCCTCCTCTCTTCATGTCCTTCAGGGAAACCAATAGTACACATAAGTTACAACTCTCTACGTATGCCTGCCAGTTCTCATACTGGCTGTGACTTGAGAAGAATAATAGATGTCAATAAAACAAAGGAAAAGCAAACGAGTGTGGATAATGGAGATTTTCTGGTCCCCCTCCCACGAACTTCCCAACCCTTCCCACAATCTCTCTCACCCTTCCATGACTCCTACCACCATCTGCTCTCCCTTCCACCACTATCATCCCTGCCCCTCCCACCACCTCTCCCTCCACCCTTCGTGCCCTTTTACCACTATCCCTGCCCCTCCCACCACCCGAGTTGCTCCCACCACCACCCTCCCTGCTCCTACTGCCACTGTCTCACCGTCACTAACCTAACAATATCTCTCTCTCTGCTACTCTCAACACCTTCCCTGCCCCGTAATATCTCCAACCTAGGTGAACCTTAGATTCTATTGGCTCAAAGTTTTCTGTTGTCTGTTACCGTTTATACCCCAAACAATTTGGCAACGAAACTTTTATTCATACACTTAAAATAAATCAGAAGCATTAAACCTCCGTAAACAATTTCCAACAGAGACCAGGGGAAAACAAAAATGCATTACAGAAACAAAAATATCATAATCATCAGAATTACATGGGGGAGAGAATGATCCACGAGAGTGTCGTAACAAACTGCATAATCCAATATAAACACACACACACACACACCTTGAACAATGAAGACATTGGAGCCCCATGCCCTAGGGAGGTCAGTTCGTGCAATGAGATCATCTTCCTTACTCTCGTCATCATCCTCCACCTTGATTCTTGGTTTTACTCGTTCAACACAGTCGAGGTTAACCTTGAGAAGTAAACCCTTCTTGTGTCATCGTGCCTTTCGTCCCTGTCTGTGTGTGGTTGGCTGACTCTCAAACCCTGTTTACGGTTCAGCAAAGGTGAGCGGCTTGGTGTAGTAATCCACATTACGTAATCTGTACGGTACGGGGAGGGAGGGAAGGAGTCCTACACTCGTGGAGCCCAGTCCCTCGAACTTTTTCTATCATACAACTTTCTAAACTTTAAGTATTCTGTCCCCAGTTCATAGTTTCATCAGCCAGTTTATTCCCATCATCCACAAGTCTCATACTATTAAAAGTACTACGGCGTTACTACAGCTTTTCTGACAAGATTCTTGCATAATTTCATGTTATGTCATATGGTTCTCCTACTTCATATCTTCCGAGGAAGCGTTCACATGAATCGTCAGGCAGGCTCTACGTCCTTTTACGGTTCCGGCGTGTTATACGAGACACAGCTGAGGATGGTCTGCTGTGCCACACCCTCCCGCCATCATCACTACCTCATCACAACAGTTAAGTGATCTACTATAGCCTCTGATCTTTCAGTGCGCTTCACATGCTTTTATAATCCAATTCCACAAGTCTTTGATGTGATATTTATTTTTGTGACTCTCATACATTTTTTTATTTTAACCTATATGCCTTACTCTGTATGTATTCTTCATTAACTATTAACTGACTTAAATTATTCATATGTATCACTTACTTCTACATCTCCATACCGACGAAAACTAATTCCGTATGCAACTCTAACTGGGCTTCTTTACATTCACCAGCAGCAACTTCAGTGCACCTCCAGCATTCGCTCCTTCCATTGCTCTACTGGTCTAAAGCTCTTGCATTACTATTGCTATCATTATCAGCTGTTATCACTCCCGTATACCTAAACTCCCTCACCTAGTTCTCCCCTGTTCAGGTCCTCAGACTAACTTCCCATGTTAAATAACACAAGAAACCTACCTTACTTACCTCTCACTGTACTTACTTCTCACGGTCCAACTTCACCCTCGCTCTTGCACCCCCTCAGAGCAACTTTTCATTCTGCTCTCACCAACTCCTCTCGTCATTCACCTGCGGCATGAATACAGTCGTAATCCACGCCCAATCTGGTCAGTCTGCACCTCCCGACACCATCTTTACTATCTCACGTCCTTTTAGTCGTTTTGAACTAGGAAAAAGACGGCGAGGCTGTGGTCTCACTATGACTCCTCCTCTCCCACTCACACTCATCTCGCACTACTCACATTACAATTCTATTCCACAAAAGCAATTTATTTTTCTGAGATATATTCAGGAAATCAATCTAGTAATGCACGTCCACAAAAAAAAAAAGGTAAAATTACCTCTAAATCTTCCTCAACTTATTCACGCGGATCTCCCTTTCCTCTTGCCTTTCCCGTTTAAGAGACGAAACGTAAAGTTGTAAGAATTACTCCTTTCCGGTCGTAAGCTGAAAGATTACCAAACAAGAGCCTTGGATGGGGAGGAAATGCTTTTGAGAAAGCCGGTGACGCCCATGTTGCATGTTAGTCGTTAACATCTGGAGTCGCAGTTATCATTATTAGTTAACTAGTAACTAGTTACCTTGTGGGTGTTGGTCGTTAACATTTGGTACCACAGTATGATTCGTTAACTAGTAACTAGTTACCTTGTGAGTGTTGGTCGTTAACATCTGGAGTCGCAGTTATGATTAGTTAACAAGTAACTAGTTACTTTGTGAGTGTTAGTCGTTAACATCTGCAGCCAAAGTTATGATTTGATTAGGTAACTAGTAACTAGTTACTTTGTCAGTGTTAGTCGTTAACATCTGGAGCCGCAGTATGATTAGTAGTAACTAAGTAACTGTCATGACTTCCCAGTAACTGCAATATCTGTAATACCTCAACAGTGTATTTTCAGCCGAATTTAATAAACAATTTATCTATTTATCATATTCATTCACCTGAATGGAGTCGAGGATTTTCGCCGAGACTCACAAAAGGAATAAAACACCCAACCGGCAGAGGAAGTGTCTGATGCAACCTTTTAAAACTTTCTGTGTCTGCTGTAGGGAATATTACCCGCAAGTAGTCCGGATAAATGAACTTTTTTTTTCATACTGCGCCGGGGATATGGGTGTGGGCTGGGCGAATGACGTCAGACTCCTTCATCCTCTAGTAGCAGAAATCCATCTGACGTCATCCCTTGCCTCCCCCTTCCCCCATCACTTAAGAGACGGTACTGTTCACACACACACACACACACACACACGGGCCTCCGTAGCGTTATACAGTGAGCGGCGTTCCTGACCGTTGAGTCATCACGGGCTTGCATGGGTTCGAATCCTAGGCGAGTCAGTCGGCCCACAGCCAATCTTAACTGTTCATCCCTCCATTTGGGGCTGGTCAACAAACGGGTACATGGACTAGGTTGGGACGTGCGTGTGTGTGTGTGTGTGTGTTGTGAATACATACCTAAGAGTAAAGACATGGTACATATCTACAAGCTTAAAAGACTAGGCAACACGAGTGCAAAACTCTCTCTCCCCTCAACACACGAACATAGTCACCACACACACACACAGGTTACAGACAATCACCAAAAACAGGAGAGAATCATACCGCTCGGGTTGAGTAGCTGTCAAATTCCTGTCCCTGACCCAGGTTGCTGTCTTTACTTTCTGCCACACATACACACGCGGGATGCTGTCACTCCGTAGTCAAACACACACACACACACACACACACACCATATTGCATAATGAACATGACACTAAGTGACTCACGCGATTAATCATTCTTAACTCTAAATTTTCCTGCGGTTTAGTCGTACGTTTCGGCCTTGCCTAACAGCAAAAGCCCGGCATAGATAGAGAAGAAACGAGCTCAAGAGCTGGAGAGGGACTTACGTACTAGTGTAGAACTCCCTCTTTCCCCATTTAGGAAGCTGCATATCATAAACACACACACACACACACACGCAAATTTCTTTTTCGAACGTGGTATGTACCACACTTCTGGCACGATTCATGGAATTCTACTCTCTCTAATTTACTCTCTCTCTTTTTTCTTTATCTATCTATCTTATTTTTTTCTATCTGCCTCTTCCTCTCCCAGCTTCCGGCAGCTTGTCTATGCCACTGGAAGCCTGCCTCTTCCTCCTCCCACTTCCACTTCGGCTCCCTGGGAATCTTCGGCTGCACCCGCCCGACCATTGTACAATAACCGGGCGCCTAGGCTCTATTGCCTCCCGTGAAGTGAGCATCTGTTGACTTCTACACTGGTTACCTCACGCTGCTGCAGTGGAATCCAACTCGCACGCCCTGCCGTGAAATCCAGCCTGTGCACGATGCCCTGGAATTCAGTTTTGTTGCACGCGCAGTCGTGGAATCCAAGTTATACATGCCGATGTGGAATCCATCTCGTAAACACACAGACGCGGAATTCAAATTGTACACGTTGACATGGGCTCCAACCTGTGCAAGTTCACATAGGTTCCAGCCTCTGTACATTTAATCAACTCAAACTACGAATGTCTTTGTAATGTGCTTCTGTACTGCACAACTTGCTTGTGGCCGATCACATTTACTATCTGGGTTTTACTTTTTTGTAAATTTCCGGCTTGGTATTTTCGTATATCTTAATCTTAAGTAATATTCTAGCTTCGCCTATATTGATAATACAATAACAACAACAATAATAGTAATAATAATAATAATAATAATAATAATAATAATAATAATAATAATAATAGTAGTAGTAGTAATGAAAATCTTCGCTTGACTGAAAATTCTTATCCCATTTGAACTCTATACAGTGAAATATAGGAAAATTAAGAATGAATAACCAATCAAAGAAGCTGTATAATCTTTTATCTATTATTTCCCCATGTCCGCAAGCTTTTATCACTAGCCGTAAATGCTGCAAGTACGTTATCCTCGGGGCAAAACGTTCCTTTATTCAAAGGAAGTTCCATAACCTTTTGTCGTCATCCACCGATAGGTCTTTCTGGCAAAGGGCTTCGCTAACAACTTCTATCACTGTAGCTTTCCTTTACTGTTCCGTTTTGACGTTACTATAGCTGTCTCCATCGTAGACAAAGCGACTCTACTTGGTTCTCATTTCTCCTCTAACTCTACCTTGGATGACTCTAGCATTTCCTCACCCCATGATGTTCCCCTTACTAATCTTATACCTCTTCCCGTAATCTCTCTTCAAACTGTCCGAACAGCGCTTCTTTCTCTGGACACAAGCAGGGCTTATGGTCCTGATGGCATCCATCCCCGTGTACTGAAAGAATGTGACTCCGAACACGCGCCTGTGCTTTCTCGTCTGCTCCGTTTCTATGTAAAAACCAGAAGTTTCCCTTCTTCTTGGAAACATAAGTTGTTACATCCCATCCATAAGAAGGGTTACCATTTCAACCCCCCTATAATTTCCATAGTCTGAATTCCTCCTAAACTCCCATATTATGAGGCATCTTGAGTCTCGCAGTCGTCTTTCTGATCACCAGCAAGGCTTCCGTAAGGCGAGATCCACTGGTGATATTGTTTCCTAAATTACTAATGCCAAGTTATCATTCCTGAAAGATTCTGGGGAATCCTATGCAGTTGCCCTTGATATATTCACAGCTTCTGACAGGGTTTGGCATCGGGGGTCTCATCTCTAAGCTCCTCTCTTTTGGCTTCCCTCCTTCACTTTGCTCCCTCATATCTAGATGATCTATCTCCATGGTTGTTGATGGATAAGCCCCTCCGATTTTCTTCAACAGCGGTTTCCCTCAAGGTTCTGTCTTGTCTCCTAAGCTTTTTCTCCTTTTAATTACCAATTTCCTTTCGTCCACAAATAACCAAATGCACTAACATGCTTGCGACTCAACACTGCATTCCTCCACATCATTCACATCTGCTCCCTTTCTCTCACTCGATCTGCATCTCGTCTCGACACAAATACCTCAATAAGTCAAACTTGGACAGGATATCTCAATGGGGTAAACGAAATCTGGTTGACCTTAATGTTCCCAAGACCCAGTTTCTGCCCACCTGTCTATCGAAAATTCCTTACAACTTCCCTCTCTCCTTTCACGGATCTGTAATTCCACCTCTTGACACAGTGAACATGCTTGGTATTACTATAACATCCACATTATCTTGGAAACCTCACATTAGGGAAATAGCTAAGTCTGCCTCTAAAAAAAACTGGGAGTCCTGCGTAATGTCGAAATTTCTTTTCTTCCGAACAGTTGCTCCGTTTATACAAATGATCGATTCGTCCTTGTAAGGTGTACTGCTCTCATATTTGGGGCGGTGCTAGCTACGCATCCTTATATGACAGAGCTGAGACAACAGCAGTCAAACTTATAAACTCTCCCAGGCTAAATTCAAGACTTGACCCCCTTGCCTTACGCCGCAATCCAGGTTCACTTTCCTTCTTCCATAAGTATTACTTTGGTGTTTGCTCCTGAGAGCTGGCTGCTTGTGTGCCCCCACCACGACCTAGACCACGCAGCATCGGCAAGCTGCTGCGTCACACGATTACTGTGTGACCGTTGGCAGCTTAAGGGTGGGCCGTTTTGATAACTGTTTATTTACTAACAACTCGAAGCTCTGGAACTCTCTACCCTCTCGTCTTTCCCAATAATTATGATGACACTTTTCAAAGACAGGTTTTTCACCTCACCCAAAATTTGTAAATACTTTTCCCCTTCTCTTTCCTTCTCATCAATCTTTATATTTCAATTAAGGCCCGGTCTTGATGTGGACTTTTGTCCACGACTGGAACCTCCAACGTAAGAAATATAAATAGAAGGATGGTCAGGGTAGAGGTCACCATCATCATGAATTCTGGGTGACCTAATATGAAACAAAGACACTTGATCATCTACACCAAACAGTGTGAGATGCAAGTGTAGCGAAGAGCTCTCTCTTCTGAACCAACTGTACACCGACGTCACACTCTGACGCAAAAGTACAACGACGTCACGCAGTCTAGACCCGTTATTATCTGCGTCCGTTCTTACGGCATGGCAGAATTTAAAGGAATGTTTCTCTTAAGCCAGATACGTACCCTGAATTGGTACAGAGGAAAGGCACTTTGAAGCCGAGTCGTTGACTTCATATCGCACCGAATCAAAAATCACCGGGGCTCCCTGATGAATGACGGTCAGGCTCCAGTGTTGTGTCACCAGACAGCAGCGGCTCCTCCTCCTCCTCCTCCTCACCCAACTAACTCCAGCCAGTCACTTAACTTGGAGCACTTAAGCACCAGCTGGAATCCGCCTGGTCATGGTGAAAATGAGTGGTGATGAATGTCGCAATACCTCAACAGAGATCAATTATGTATTCAAGATATTTATATATAAACATGATACGTTGCCACATTAGCTGTGATATATTACCTGCTGATGGGACCCAACTTGTACTTACTATTTATCATACGTGCTGCTTCGATCGGGGCTACCTGATCGAGCAGGGGCGGAGGGAGGGAACTGGGTTATCCCCAAGGCTGTGGTGTGTTCCGGCAGCGCCACCCGGCCTAGCCTCTTTCTCGCCCCAACATCTGTGCCCGCGGGACGAACAGGAGGGAAAACGCAATGAAAATCACCCTTAATGACTACTCCTATTTTCATTATCATTTCTCAGAGTTTCTTTCTTTACCTGCCCGCCTTTTTCCGCGTTATGGCACAGTTCTGGTGGCAGGCTCAAGAAAGAGAGAGTGATCCCAGGAGCTGGTGACAGTGTTAGGGTGAGTTTATGAAAGGAGAAAGTTGAAAGTAAAATGGGAACGAGAGTGAGGTAAAGAGGCGCGGTAGAGGGATGAAACAGGACGGTCCGATTGTAAGGACCTGGGGAAAGTGGAGTGCTTTAAGTACTTAGGAGCGGACGTGACACCGGGTGGAACCATGGGGGCTGAAGTGGGTCATAGGGTGAAAGAGAGCAGGGGATGCTAAGGGTCAGGGTGCGTTGAGGAACATATGGAAATAGAGTTCAGTCTCTATGAGGGTAAAGACGGGTTTGGTCTGATGGTACATCAGTGCCGAAAGTACTGTGCGGATATGAGTCTTGAACCTTGATCGCAAAGGAGAGGAAGAGGATGGACGTGTTGGAGCTGAAATGCCGAAGGACGATATGATGCATGAGGCGGATTGATCGTACAAGGAACGACTGCCAGAGAGAGGTGTTGTTCGTACACATGGAGAGGATGAGCGAAGAAAGATCGACCAAGAGGATCTACGTGTCACAAGTGGAGGAGGTAAGGGAAAGGCAAACACTGAGAAGGAGATGGAAGGATGAAGGATACTTTGGCGCTCGAACTTTCAGGAGGGTGAGAGGCGTCCATTAAATGGAAGGAATAAGATCGATACGGTGGTATACGGGGGTCGACGTGCTTTTAATGGGCTTAAACCATGGCATGCGAATCAGTGAAGGTCAACCATGTAGTAGTTGGTAGGCTACGGTTTCTGCGTATTATACATGATCGCGAATGAGACCATCTTTCGTCAGTTCCTGACGCCACCTCGCTAAGCGTGGGAAGAGCAATTAGAAACTTAGAAAAAAAAAGTCTCTTTAAAATTAGTTTTTCTTCTTGGACGAGAGGTTAAGGAAAAATATCACCTTTACACCTCCACTGTAAAGGTCGACGTCCCTTGCGTTCTAAGAGTCAGACACACGGACTCTTGTTACCTGCGCGCTCTCAACAATGCAGAAGCTGACAACAACATTGTCTGGCTGGGTCTCATGATTTTCATTTTTATATTCACGTCCACTGTGTACCTCCCGCTTGTGACTGTCATGCCATCAGCAGTGGGTAATTACCAGTGCCATCATGTCAAATTTCATTATTGCTGTTGTGATAAATGAGAATGATAATAGCAATTATCCTGGGGGTGGAGGAAGAAGGGTTCTACCCACGTACAGCATCTCCTGCGTGTCGTTCAGTGCGACTATGACCTCTGGGTGGGAGCCAAGGGCAGGGAATCCCTCCCTCCTGTATAATCACTTTCTTAGAAAAGGAACAGATTAGGCAAATGGCTTTCCTGATGCTGTTCTTATCCATAACGGAAAAACGAGTACCAAAAGAAAAAATTATTGTTATTATTATTACTATTATTATTATTATTAGTTGTTGTTGTAGTAGTAGTAGTAGTAGTAATTATTATTATTATTATTATTATTATTATTATTATTATTATTATTATTAGTAGTAGTAGTAGTAGTAGTAGTAGT
>JAYMFT010101435.1:0-13753 GCA_038088735.1 Panulirus argus
ATATATATATATATATATATATATATATATATATATATATATATATATATATATATATTTTTTTTTTTTATATATATATATATATATAAGTTATCTTTTGATATAGATGTAGAATCATCTGATCACATGTGCTATTGTAGTATTTACTTTAAAAGATACGTACGCTCTAACTTCACACTTAACACTTATTTACACAGAAGGAGAATAAAACAAACGTAAGGTGTATAATATCTCGAGACGATAAAGACAGTATAAATCTGGCGGGTTAAGATACAGGAGGAGAGAAGTTAAAGTCGAGGAAAATTGGAGCTGATATCAGGGCATCAGGCAGATGGGACTTTAACGAGGGAGGCAAACCTGACGCGAGATAAGTCGTGTAATCCCACCCGGTGAAGTGTTCCCCCGACACTGACACCGCCTCCTGAGGATCCTGCCCGGTGAAGTGGGTTGTGCAGGTCCCGGGACATTGACACCTCCTGAGGATCCCGGGGCGTCATACAAGCCTCCAGGAGAGCAAGATGTCTCGAGAGATAGGGAATCTGGCGTTTGTAGATTCCCTTCCTCTCCAAGATAATCATACCACATTAGCCATGGCGACTGTCAACATACTTTACAAAAACTAAGAGGATATCATCACGAGGGGAGACAGATATTACACGACGAAGATATTGATATGACAAATATAGTGCGATATCTGTGCCAGACTTGTGGCTTGTAGACCTTAGATTACAGTAACTACGTGATTACTGTACTGTATAATTGGATCATGCATTACTGTACCGTACTAACAGGTGATGTGCCACTGTGTTGTACTCTTGAAATTGCACGGTTTACAGAGAGCAATAAGGACTGAATTAATGAAGTATGAACCATTGTGTGAGAGACAGACCGCTGGAGCAGAGTTGACGTCAACAACTTATGTCGTTACCGAAGCTACAGCAACGGAATCCGTAGACTCATCACGTATGGCGTCCGGATCGTAAGAAATTGATAATCAATCAATTCAGAAGACAAAGTGGCGATTGCCTGGATCCGTAGGGTTGATTCCCCCAGGATATCGAGACGGACCTTTGCTTCGTGACGACGATCCCAGCTTTACCCTGGTGCGCTGGCATTCGAAGTGCCTCAGTGGGTTGCACACGAGCAACGTCATCCACATATGCTGAGTTCCCTCTTGCCATGTGAGACCATTAGTATTGCGCAAGTATGAAAGAATGATAGAATCTTTCCCAGACGTCATGGAGGTGATAAGTGGGACCGTAAGACGTGAGAACGTAAGATCGTGGGAACGTAAGACTTGGGAACGTGAGACGTGAGAGCATCAGACGTGGGATGGTGAGAGGTAGGACGGCGAGTCGTGGTAAAGCTGAACGCGGGAATGTGGGATGTGGGATCCTGAGGCGTGGCAACAAGTTGTGAAAGTTCAGGTCTTTTTCTTTCGCTCTCTTCCAAACGCAGTCATGCGTCCAATCAGACTACTGTCGATGTACAATTCTTAAACAGGAGTTGCTGGATATTAAGGAAATAAGAGATCTCACTTTATCAAGAGGAAAATATTGGAAAGGGATGCAATTGAAAGCTTGGGTACGTCACCGAGGAGACGAGTTTAACGATGGCGTGCGCACAGTCGACCATACGAGGCGAGAGATGGCGCAGGGGAAGGCGACTCACTTGGTCAAGATGAGATGAAATGTTTCTGTGGCAGACATTGAAATAGATGTGATGAAAGGGGAAGGTAAGACTTAGAAAGAGTATGACGGATCTATTTCCCGTAATGTCTCAACGTCAGTGTGAGATCTGGGTGAGTCTGGGATACCAAAACATGAAGCATGAACGCTCGGACCCTCTAGTGTGCATGAACAGTCACAGGACGACAAGAAAGCTGAATCACCCATGACGGTGAGTGGCAAACCATTCGATGGGTAGAATCTGCTGGACGTGGAAACAAAAAGGTACAAGTAATGACGTCAGACGTCTAGAGCTGTACAGACAGCAGATTTACCGCCGACGTCCTAGGAAGGTTAGGTTACTGGGACGAGTCTGTTATTGCCAAGTGTAGGTACTACACACCGTGGCACAGTAGACTGTGGACGTTTTTCCTGTACCATGTCCATATGGACGGCGAGGGGGGTAGGGTATTAGGACAGTCTAGAGGAGCGTTACAGCGACTGAGAAAGAGGCAAGTCATGTTCAGGATGTAGGTCATGACCCTGATTAGACGGTGAAAAGCATTGGTCGCGTGAAAAATAGGATGGCAGGCGGGAAGTGACCGCCACTGCGAGATAACGAGGAGGGGGGCGATGCAGGGGGACGGTGATACTTGCCGGGTTGCTGGGGATAAGAGAACCTGTGGTGGACTGTGAAGTGAGTCCATTCGTGTTGGGAATGAAAACTGTGCATAAGTCGAGAGGAGAATCTAAAACTGTTGTAGCATTCTTGCGGGAGCGCGTGGACTCTCCAACTTTGCATTAGAAAATATCAACATTATCAAAGAAGACAGGTAACGCAGATGAAGTTAAAAGTTCATCAAAGCTTTGAACTGAAGCGCTGGCTATTACTGGGACGTCTGGCTGTGACCGTCGGTTTCGGCAAAACTAGAGACGTGTCCTCCTCAGTAGAAGCTGGAGAATGAGAGCACGTCAAGCTTGAGGACGAAATATGGTAACATCACAGTGGAGGAACGAACTGCAGGAGAGGCGAGGTTCGATGACGCTGAAGGTGTGCGACGCTGAGAACATCCAGCCAGAGTAAGACGTGCAAGGTGCCCTTGCCGGGTGTTGGGGGAGAGAAGGTTGATGTCACCTTGTGGATGGGCTGAAGAGGAGAGCGTTCTTGGGGAAAACGACGACGACCTTACTTGGGTAGTGATGACCTCGTGTGACAGAGGATCAAAGGAGCAAAACTCACCTGATCTCCAGGGTCATGTATGTGAGGGGACGGTCTCATGGCGAGGAATGACTGATTCCATGGGACCACTGGTCCACATGGAAACAATGTGGTGATGAGAGTTTAGGAGTTTAGTGGGTGTTGATATTAGCGAGTGTCAAGTTTCTTATGCATCTGGGAGGGGCTGAGAGAGGTGTACGGAAGTCTGAGTAGTAACGACGCACTGCTTTACTGGATAAGCTCGGAGTAGTGTGGCTCAGGTGCAAGCTGCTACTGGTGGTGCAGGATCAGGTATGAAATTTAACTAAGATGAGATGTTGATGGCGAGGTTCTCTTGCTGTTGACGTAAGCACAGGAGGTAAGGCAAGCGTTCTTCGGGAGAGTTGTATGGATTCCGGATCCTGTGGAGCTTCTGCAGAAGGAAGGAGGCGTGCCGAGGTCCTGAGTCAATAGATGATCGTCGTTTGTGCTTTGTGATGCAGACCTGGCCGTAGTTCCCATAATTTAAACTGATTCTCAAGACAGGCCGTGGCAACGCTCCACGGGAGTCCTGCCGAAGGAGTAGGAGTCACAGTGCTTGAGATGAGGCACCACAGGATTCGTGGTGGAGAGTGATAAGCTGGGAGTCACATGGCAGACGTTTCTAGATGCAGGCCCACCTTAGTGTCCGAAAGCTAATAAACCCACTTGACTTATCCAGGTGGCTGCTGCAGGGGTATTCAAGAGGCAAGTTGAGTGAACGCAGCCATAAAGTTCATTAGAATAGGCATTTGGAGGATCACAGACATACTACAGCGAAAGTCAGACCTGTGTACCTATTCTGACACCCGTCCTGTGACGGCAGAGGTCACATATGGTCGCATGAAGTTATCGTCAGCTGCTTACTGAAGTGATAGCAGTGGACAAGATGTCTAATGCTACCTTCAGGATGCTGTCAGAGATATGTGTGAGCTGTGTAGTATCGGAGGAGCAAGGCAATGGAAGAGAAAGAGCTCTGCAGAATCTAGAACACAGGAAATGATATCGTTAACTGTTGAGCATAAGCAAAATACTGCTGGCTGTAGAATACCATGATGTTGACTCAGGGACGGTAAGAATGAGGGATAAACTGCTGATGCAATCAGGACTGAGGTCACTGACAATACGAGAGGAACTCAGCACCTGTTGTATCTCTCTGGGTGAAATAAATGGGTGTGTGTGTGTGTGGGGGGGGAGGATTTCTGAGCGTAAATAAGAATGTATGTTACAACAGGAAAGCTACAAGGCACTTAATTACGGCACAACAATTCACTTGTGTGAATCTCTAAAACCGTCTGTTCCAACCCATTTCTCTGCCATCGTTTGTATTTTTCTTAATTCTGCTGACAAGTTAACTTACGCTTTTTATCCACATTAATACATTTTCAGCGAATGACTTGAGCATAAAACATTACACCGGCGCCCATTGGCGAGAGAATACAGCCCGAGAGACCAATGTGCCTTATGGCGCGAGACTTACTCGAGTGAATTCGAGAAGGTGTAGCAGTGTGTGAGAGGCAGAACAGTAGCTCTTGTGTTCGTATCTGGTTAGAGAGGAGGACGGTAAGGGGTACTGAAACCTTCATAAGTCAGTGAGAAGAGCTGCACACCAGGACCACGCTTCAGTCAACCCAGGAAAGAGGGCGAGCACCACCCCTCCTAGGGACGTGATACGTCAGTCCATTGTAACATGTGGTCCACCACCCCTCCCAGGAGTCTGCCCTCAGGGAGTCCAGGGTGACAGGTGGTTCTAGGAACCAGACCTCAGGTGAGCCAGAGTGACGGCTGGTCTTCCTTGTCGTGAAAGAAATTCCATTCGATCTCACTTCTTGCTACACCTACGTCATGTGTACAAGCTCTGGGTCAGGTTACAAACACTGGGCCAGGTGTTGAAGCACTGGATCTAGTGTACAAGCCCTAGGTTTTATGTACAAACCGTGGGTCAGGTGTAAAAGCCCTGCGTCAAGTGTGCAAACCCTGGGGCATGTGTAAAAGTCTTGGGTCAGGTGCACAAGAAGTGTCTTTAGTGTACAAGCCGTGGGTCAAGCATAAAAGCCCTGGGTCAGGTGTAAAATTCTTGGGTCAGGTTGACAAAGCATTGAGTTATGTGTACAAGCCCTTGGTCAAGTATACATGACCTGCGTCAGGTGTACAAGCACTGGGTCAAGTGTACAAGCCCTTGGTCAGGTGTGAAAACCTTGGGCAAGGAGTATTAGCACTAGGTTCAATGTACAAGCTCTGGGTCAGATGTACAAGCCTTGGCTTAGATGCACAAGCCTTGGGTCACATGTACAAGCCCTGGCTGAAGTGTACAAGCACTGGGCCTAATGTGTAAGCCCTGGCTCAGATGTTCTGTTACTGGATCGGGTTTGCAAGCCCTGGGTCAGGTGTGGATGCCTTAGTCCAGTTGTACTAGGGTTAGGTCCAATGTACAAGTTTTGGATCAGGTGTACAAGACGTGGGTTAGGTGCACAAGAATTGGGTTAGGTGTATAGGCACTGAGTCAGGTACACATGCCCAGGATCAAGTATACATGACCTGAGTCTGGTGTATAAGCACTTGGTGAGATGTGCAAGCTCTGGGTCAGGTGTACAAACCTTTGGTCAGGTGTACAGACCTTGGATCAGGAGTACTGGGTCCAGTGTACTCGCTTTGGGTCAGGTGTAAAAGCCCCGGCTCAAGTGTACAAGCCTTGGATCAGGTGTGCAAGACTTAGGTCAGATGTACTGGGTCAAGTATACAAGCAGTGGGAAGGATCTACACCACAGAAGCGGTCACTGAACCTAACTCTGCAAGTGGTACTGAAGATAGATCTGAAAATGAGCAAAACAGAAAGAAGGGACAATGATTAGTAACAGCAGACTAACCAATAAACAGATTGCATTCCAGTAAGTAACTTGACACAAACTGACGCACAATGCTTGTACTTTACTTTCCTGAAGACCTAATACACCTCAGCTGACGACAATGCGAGCTCAATAGTTGAACAGCTAACCATACAGCAACACTGGGTTGGTGAATTCCTAACTGGAAATACAAACACGAAAGATTTTCCGCACAAAACAAACCTCCCAATACCTTAAAATGAGAGTAGTGCACAGTACAGCATTCCCTGTAGCTACAAGTACATCATAACCTATCCTTCACCAATACTTTGCACCAGGTATAGCACTCAGTTCGCCTCAGTACAGCAACATTCTCGTCCCGCAGCTTCCCTAAACCCAGCTTCTCCAGAAAGGCCTTTACAAAGTACCTCGTCCGCTGCTGGACCTCAGGAAAACTGAAAAGGAAGTGGCAGGCCCCAGGCTGCTCCAACACAAGGGACATATCCAACTAACCCAGCTACTCCACACACAAGCGGTAACACAACAGGAGAAAGTGGTTGGCATAAGTGGCGTCTCTAGGTTCTCTGTGGTCCGCTCATCTCCCTCATTCTCTCGACATAATTTCTCGCTGGGAAATCCTCACATTACCAACAGATCATTATTCAATAAGAATTCAGTTTTCCAGTCATACAGTCATTTTACCACCCAGAGTTAAACTACTAAAACAACCATTTGTCCTGTTACCAAACAGATCTAAACTACTCAGCAATTACGCATTCGTTCCGCCTAGAGCTAAATTATCCACTTGCTGTGATGAGAACATCTCTCTTTACAAACCTAGAAACTTTCATAGGTTTGATGCTAATGTGGCAAACCAACTCTTATATTACACGTGTTCTATGTAGTACATAAATCAGTAATCACTGTTCACATTACCTTCCTCCTGCCAACATTCATAAGCATACTCTGCAGCAGAGAGACATTTCGGACCAGGTATTCAGTGTCTGCCCCTCTGCATAAACGGCAACGCTCACCGTCAGGAGCGGTAGGGAGGAAGACACCACTAAATATATTTTCAGTACACACTTGATGAACCTAAATTCACTTTACCCCTTAAAATGCCTCTTCACTTCACGTTTAACAAACACATCTTCACTCTACCCCCGATATACCTAAATTCACTTCACCGCTGACAAACGCGTCTTTTCTTCACCCTCAACAAACGCATTTTCACTTCACGTATGATACTACTGACCTCTGACCTGAACCGTACTGATCAGACGGGGTCAGGGCGCTGATTGTTGGAAAGAAAAATGAAAATACAGAATATAAGAATAGAGTGAAATGGAACGATGTGGTATACTGGGGTCGACGTGCTGTCAAAAGACTGAACCAGGGCATGTGAAACGTCCGAGGTAAACCATGGAAAGGTTTGTGGGGCCTGGATGTGGATAGGGAGCTGTGGTTTCGGTGCATTACACGTGACAACTACAGAATCAGTGTAAAGGGATGTGGCGTTTCTTCGTCTGTTTTCTGGCGCTACCTCGCTGACGCATTGGGTGGCAATGCTGTTTCCTGTGGGCTGGGATGGCGCCGGGAATGGATGAAGGCAAGCAAGTATGAATGTGCACATGTATATATATATCTATATGTATATGTGTACGTATTTATTTATGTATATGTTGATATGGATACGTATGTATGTGTAAGTGTATGTGCGTGTATGTATATATGTGTGTATATGAGTGGATGGGTCTTTCTTCGTCTGTGTCCTGGCGCTACCTCGCTAATGCGGAAAATTGCGATCAAGTATAATCAATAACAAATAATAATAAATGATAAGAATAAGAAGACTGAGTAAAGACAGTATGTTGTCCCTCCTGCAGACGGAGACATAACAGGTCTTGAAAACCTCGTGACGGTCCCTCACGTCTCGCTAAGGGATTGTATTTAGTTAGTCCAGTGTGAGTAATGGTTGCCCACATCTCATTAGGATCCTGCACTCAGTCAACTCAGAGTGAGCGGTAGTCTCTTGCTTCTAGTGAGGTACCTAAAAACAGTCAGCTCAGGTCGGAGCTGATTCACTGTCTGCAGGATCCTGGGCTCAGTCAACAGATGGTAAAATGTGTCCATCATCCCATCCAGGAGATTCGGAGTGAGATACGATCCAGCATTCCGTCTGGGAACTTGACCTGAGTCGAGCCAGGGTGAGAGATAAGCCGCCATTTCTAGGAACCTGACTTCAGTCAGTCTGAACGAGATTCTAAGATACTGACCTCAGTCAACCCAGATTAAGATGCCTCCAACCCGACACAGGAACGTTACCTTGGTAGTCTCATGGCGAGAGATGGTCCCCCTAGAAAACTAACCACAGCTTGCTCAGGTTGCCAGATTATACATTACCTTTCATGGTAGCCTGCACTCAGTCAGCCCAGAAGTGTCCACTTAAGTAGCTTGGAATCTGACGTCATTCAGGACAGGGTGAGTTGAAGTCCTTCATCCTTCCTGAGAACCTACATTCACTCAAAGAATAGCTGTATTATCGCTAGCAGCCTCTTGTCAGTGACACTTCAAATCTCTTCAGCCTCTCCGAGTACTGGGTTACGGAATTGCACTCTCATGTTGCGGGACTTCGCGTGACCCCATGTGATCTAAGATACGTCACAGACCAAGATACTAAGCAGGTACACGACAGTGACCTTCATAACCTGAGGTCTACATTTCTTCAGGGACCCATGTAATTAGCGCTGTCGTCGTGAATGCCTCATTTTGCCTCATACATAAACGGTCATCAGTTTAGTCAGGCAGTCAGTCCACTGGCTCTTGGACATGGAGGTCGGTCTGTGTCCGGAGACATCTTCCATGTGACTCTTGGCTAATCATTCTCCACTGGCTGGGACCATGTGGTGCCTCATCGCCCATCACCTGCTTCACCAGCAACCTTCACGTTGCTTGGGCTTCTGCCTTTCGGTCAGGACCGCTGTGAGAGATCACCGTAGCCCTCCTCCATCGTCAGCCTGAAATACGGGACCTATGGCAACGCCTCCGGCAAAAGAAAAAAAGGAAAAAGCAACCACCCGGTAACTTAAAACCTAGGTAACGCCTCCTTTCTTCTGCAGAAACTCCATGAGACCCAGCATCCGTGCAACTCTCCCACGGAAGACCTACGTGCCTCACTATATCTCATATTTCCCTCATCATCACCATGGGAACTCTGTCAACCTCATGTCACCTCACATCACCTGACTTGACCATCTCACCCAATTCTGCATCACATGCAGCAGCTCATGCCACACCCCTTGCTCAGCTCTCATCATCATAAGTACAGAATGGTGTAAAGATACCTCAAGAACGTAATGACAAGTTCAAAAGTGTTTTCATAGTGGATTATACTGTAGCTCTAAGACCAATGAGATATCATGGGTAGGAGGTCTTAGAAATCAATGAGATATCTAGAAAGGACATTACAAAAGCTGAAGGTTCTTAACCCACACCAACCTCATGATCCTGAAGAAATTTCACCTTATGTGCTGAGGAAGTGTGCAGGTGCACATGACGCACCTCTTGAACTACTGTTCAAAACGCCGCTGGAGAAAAGGCAGAGCCAAGTTAGTAGAAAAGGGCAATCGTCATACCTTTTTATGAGTAAGGAGGCCGGATCAGCAAGGAAGTGAAGGCTTTCCTGCAGAGGAGAAATTACCTAAGTGAGAGATAGCCTGGCTTCGGGAAAAAGATGTCGTACATGATGAACCTTTTAGATTTTCTCTAAGATTAGACTCTCCAATATTTCTCAGTATTGGACAAAAGAGAAGGTTAGTTGGATTGTTCGTATCTGAACTGCCGGAAAGCAATTGACTCTGCAACGCGCAGGAGGCTGGATCACCAGACAGGAATAAGAGGGAACTGCTTCGATGGATAGAGGAATATCTTTCTGGAAACGAACAAAGGACAGACGTGAGGGGATCCTTCTCCAAGTGGGATATAAAGTGGAGTGCTATTGGGTTCTGTTCTGGGATAATTGCACTTCTTGATCTTTGTAAATGATTTGACAAGAGATATGAACTCCCAGCTGAACATGTTTGCAGACGACGCAGTGGTCCTAAAAAGAGTTTAAAACGAAGTAGATTTCATCAACTTTAGGGGACCTAACCAGACTCCAGAGTTGACCTGATACATTTTTGATGAACTTCAACCCGAGTGATCATAAAATGATAAGTGAGTCACAGTAGAAGACGGCCTCGCTATGAACTTCATCGAGCAGGAAACAAGCTTCAGGAGTCCTTGTGTGAGAGACTTGGGAGTGACATAGTCCCTAATCTGCTGCCAGAGTCCTGTGTCAGGAGAATAGTTAAGGAGACCAACTGTTTGCTGGCGAATATTAGAATCACATTGATGTTCGTGGATAAGTAAATATTTAGCAAGCTGTTAACGTCTTATATAAGCTTAAGATAGAAAAAACTTCTCAAGTTTGAACACTGCACCTAAATAAAAACAAAAGGCTGAGTTCAACAAAGATAGTACCAGAATTATGGGAATTAGATTACAAGGAAAGGCTGGAGATTTAAACTTTGCCCATCATGGAGTAGAAAAGAATGAGGTGTGACCTGAACACAGACTTAAGTCTGTAAATTAGAGTTATGACGCTGACATTGGACAGGTTTTCGAAGGATGTAGGAACAGTGCAACCAGAGGACATAACATGAAGTCAAGCAAGAAACTTGTTTGAAAAAGTGACAAGAAGGAAGTGCTTTCACAGCATAAGATTGATGAATGAGGGATGATAAATGCGGAAAGTATACAGAAGTTTAAGTTTGCATCATAGAGAGGAGGTTTACGAGAAGGGACCCCATTAGTGTAAACCGTCCTACCCATACAGCGCAAACAGGTAATTACTTAATGATAAGAACAACCTCTGAAGAATAAAAGGCGTTCCCCAACAACACCCCACCCCCCACGTCCCAACTTTACGACGAAAATTTACTCAGTCAACACAATGGGAGAGATCTCCCCCCCCCCTCCCCTCCTTTCCTCTCCCCGCCATATCTCACTTAGAACATGCACTCAGTCAACAAAGTAGTCGCCGGCACTCAACAAGGCCAGGGTGAGGGATGGTTCCCAGACACAAGTAGTGGCCACGACTCAGCAAGGCTGGGGTGAGGGTCGGCCCTCTGGCCCCAGTGGTCACCAGCACTCAGCTAAGCCGGGGTGAGGGATGGGTTCATAAAATTCCCAAGTGGTGAGTTTCCTGCCCGGAAGAAGAATACTTTCCGTCCACCGTATTTCTTTCTTTTCTTCTCTCTCTCTCTCTCTCTCTCTCTCTCTCTCTCTCTCTCTCTCTCTCTCTCTCTGTATATATATATAGGGTCTCCACTATGAGTTGCTTGTCATGCGTCGTTTCGTAATTACGTCGTCAGTCATTCGAGAAACTAAATCGCTATACGTCGAATAGTTCCGCAACAATGTCGTCTTCCAACGGATGCAGAGGAATCAACGTTACCTAACCCTCCACGCCGGGCTGGGTGCTCCTCCTGCCCAGTCTGTAAGCAACGTAGTGGGTACACGTTGGGAGTGTTCCGTTCTCCGATACACTGTGTCGATATGTCCCCG
Source organism: Panulirus argus (assembly GCA_038088735.1). Taxonomy (NCBI): domain Eukaryota; kingdom Metazoa; phylum Arthropoda; class Malacostraca; order Decapoda; family Palinuridae; genus Panulirus; species Panulirus argus. The sequence goes on from JAYMFT010101435.1 coordinate 11,337, forward strand.
CACTGTTACGACTATGAGGCGGAAAACATAATACCAGAGGAAAGCTGTCGAGTGTTCACAAGAGGCAACGTAGCAGTGTTACTCTCGACTGACAGTTGATGTGATAAAGCGCAGTAAGAGGGGAGAACGGGCTAGTAATATTGCGCAGCATCATTACTTACCTCCGACCACAATGATTATCATCGTCAAGAACATCTACGAGATTATTGTGAAAGTAAAGCACACGACGCAGCAGGAAAACTTAAAGAAAAAAAAAAGAGCTAGTAAATGTTAGATATGCACTGGTCTTTCACTGGTCTTTACCAACAAAGCAGTCGTAGAAGGCAACTGAAGAGGGCGGGAGTGGGGAAGGGGCTGGAAACCCTCCCTTCTTGTATTTCGATTTCTAAAAGAGGAAACGGAGGAAGGACTTAAGCGGGGAGTGCTCATTCTCCTCGAAGGCTCAGACTGGGGTGTCTGAATTTGTGTGGATGTAACCAAGACGAGAAAAGAGGAGAGATAGGTAGTATGTCTGAGGAATGAAACCTAGATGTTCTGGCTGTCAGTGAAATGAAGGTTAAGGCTAAAGGGTAAAGGGGGAGAATGGTTTGGATATGTCTTAGGGGTAAAGTCAAGGGATGAGAAGAGGACTAAAGCTAATGATGGGGTAGCATTACTCCTGATGCATGAGTTGTGGGAGTATGTGACTGATTGTAAGGAAGTAAATTCCAAATTGATCTGGGTAAAATTGAAAGGGATGGAGAGAGATGGGTGATTATTGGTACTTATGCACCTGGCCATGGGAAGAAAGATCTTGAGAGGTAAGTGTTTTGGGAGCAGCTGAGTGAGTGTGTCAGCAGTTTTGGTGCACGAGACCGGGTATTAGAAATGGGTGATAAAAATGCGAAGGTGAGTAATGTGGCAGTTAAGGGTAAAATTGAAGCGTATGGGGTATTCAGTGTTATGAATGGAAATGGTGAAGAGCGTGTGGAGTTGTGTGCTGAAAAAAAGACTGGTGATTGGGATATAAAGAAGTTATCAAAACGGCCCACCTTTGAGTTGCCGATTACCACGCAGGAATCATATAACGCAGCAGCTTGCCGAGTATTGTGTGGTCTACCTAGAGGTATGGACACACAAGCAGCCAGCTCTCGGGAGCAAAAACCTAAGTAATACCTATAAAAGAGGGAAAGTGAACTATCATTGCGGCGTAGGGCAAGAGGGTCAAGTTTGGAAGTTAGCTTGGGACAGTTTATAAGACGGACCGCTTTCAGCTCAACTCTGTCAAGTTAAGACGTAGAGCTAGAACCACCCCAGATGTGAGAGCGGCATTCTATACAAGGACGAATCAATCCTTTGTATAAACGGAGTAACTGTTCAGAAGAAAAGAAGATTCGACATCTAAACAGGACACACACTTTCTTAGAGGAAGACTTTACTATTACTGTAATGTGGGGTTTACAAGAAAGACTTGATGTGACAGTAATAACAAGTATGTTCATTTAGTCAAGAGGTGGAATTAGAGAACCGTCAAGGAGAGCCGAGAGTTGTGAGGAGTTTTCGATAGAGAAATGGGTAGAAACTGGGTCTTGGAGGCATTAAACTTAATAAGATTTTATCTACCCCACTGAGATATCCTTCCCAAGTCTGAGATTGTGTCAAGACGAGTGAGAGAAGAGTGAGCAGAAATAAAGGATGCGGATAAATGCACTGTTGAGTCGTCAGCGTATGAGTGCATTGGATTATTTGTAGAGGAGAGGAAATCGTTGAAAAAACGGAGAAAACGTGTAGGGGACAGGACAGTACCTTGAGGGACATCGATGTCGTTGGAGAAAAGGGGAGAGGCTGATCCATCAACAACCACAGAGGTAAATCGGCAGAAGCAAAGTGAGTGAGGGAAGGCGAAAGAGGGGAGCTTAGAGATGAGACTCCGATGCCAAACCCTCTCAAAAGCCTTGGATATGTCAACGGCAACTACACATGACTCCCCAAAATCTTTCACGGATGAAGACTAGACATTAGTAAGAGAGGAAAGAATATCACAGTGGAGACTGTGATTTTGGAAGTGTTTAAGGATATGGGAGTTGAGGAAGGGTTCAAAGACTTTGGAAATGGTAAATGTCAAAGCAATATGATGATAGCTAGTGGGGTCAGAACGTTCATCCTTCTTTGGAAGAGAATGTATCAGTACATGCTTCCAAGGATAAGGAAAAGTTTTGTTTTTTAGACAGAAACAGAACAGACGAGCAAGCACGAGTGCAATTTCAGAGGCACACTGTTTCAGCACTCGGGGATGGATGCCATCAGAACCACAAGCCTTGCTTGTGTCCAGAGAGAGAAGCACTTTTCGGACAGTCCGGTAAGAGATTACGGGAAGAGGCATAGGATTAGTAAGAGGAGCATCAGGGGGTGAAGGAATGTTAGAGTCATCCAAGGTG
>JAYMFT010101446.1:0-13752 GCA_038088735.1 Panulirus argus
TACATATTCACACTTGCTCGCCCCCATCCATTCCTGATGCCACCCCGCCCCACAGGAAATAGCATCGCCACCCCCTGTGCCAGCAAGGTAGCACCAGGAGACAGACGAAATGGCCACATTCGCAGATGCTTCACATGCCCTGGTTCAGTCCATTGACAGCACGTCGACCCCAGTATACCACATCATTCCATTTCACATTAATGTTGGAAACACTTACCACAAGAAATTGTTACATATTTACCTTTAATGTTCAGTTACTGATAGAAACACATAATTTGATTTATTCATTCATTCAGGGAAGTAATTTAACAATTTTGCATGATATATAAACACAAAGTAATCCTATGAAAGTTGTGGGAGAAAGAATAAATCATGTAAACATTTCTGGCTATGTGCCATATGAGGAATTTTGGCTGTGTAGGTAAGCTGTCATTGCAAGGTGGTATGGGAAACATGAGAGTTGTTATGATGCAATCTGCGTCATTGGCTAGTGAAAGGGTGTAGTGTCGTACCCTAAAGCAATGCCTCAGAATATAAAATTCAAGTATGCACTTATCTTGTAAAGTCTCTAGAAAGTTTATTGATGAATTGTCATTTTGCAGAATTTAGTATAGTTTCACATATTTCCACTGACAGTGGCATTTAAATCCTATCATCATGCTTTAGGTAATACATGCAGCTCCATGAAACATGATAAACTATAAGTAAAGTGTCTATTACAATGGCAGAATTTATGCCAAATAGACTTGTGATCCATTACAATTTACACTTCATGCAAACTATTATACCAGTGAACAATTGTAGGAGATTTCTTATTTTCAACTTCATTTCATTTTTTATACATTTAAATTTATATTCTTTTTTTATCTCCCTTCAAAATAAAGGAGTCTTTTAAATTGTCGACCAACACTTACGCACAAATGATCATTTTAAATTCAATGAAATCATCAGATTCATACAAATTTCAAATAATATCATACTGAAAACTCTATTTGCATTCACTAATGTACTGAAATTTGGTTGTGTATGCAGTGATTTTGAAGGTTGTACTCTAACAAAATATATTTCTTGATTTTAAAAGGAAAATGCTTTAAAATGAGTTGGTTAGTACACTGTATCAAATTTCATTTATAATTAGCACACACACTTTTGAAATCATAATACGGTTTTCACTCTCACTGCACTAAGTTTAGTAGGTAACTGACCTCGAAGCAAATTAAGGAATAATTGAAGAATCTGAAGTTTTCAGTGAAGTGCCTCATTTGAAATATTACAAAATGCTTTTAGAAGCTCTTGATATAGAGTATAGACTCTTTTAGAAGCTTTGTCAAGTGTAATGTTACCTGTAATAGTATAGACTATGTGCGATAGTTTGCACCTTGAACAGATCCTCCTTTGAGAATCATTGTTTTATAAAGTCATCACCTCTGTGCTGCCAAAATATGACCATGTCTATGATCTATAGATCACAAAATGTAAACCTGAAGCACTGTTTGATAATTAAAGTGTATATGGTTTATAAATTAAAATGTATTATATCTGTACTATATACATTTATCATGACTGAAAGCACTTCATGTCTGAAGCATAACTTTCTTAAAGTGTGTGGTAGAAAAGGAAGATATAACAGTACTCATCATTATGCAATCTGTTAAAAGTAAGAAATAATTCAGAGATGGAGATGGCAAAAAAATGATTTGCATTTAGGACAGCACATGCATTTAGGATGAAATGATTGCTAGAGATTTTGAAAATGTACCACTGTCCCATCAAACTTTTGCAGGGATAAGTGAAAGCTATCTGTGTATCTATTTATGTATCTCTGATGTGGATTCCCTTTAGAGGTCCTTTATGGAGGACAAGAGTCAGTGTTGCAGAACAGTCTCTAGGGTGCCTAATCCAAACACAGTTTCCCATTCACCGTACTTGATATGTTTTTTTTACAGATTGTTATATTCTTTTCCTCAGACAATGTTATATCCCTTATTGTTAGTTCTTTCTTCCATCTCCTTCAAAGTTTCTCTCTGTGCCTTAACCATTCTTCCACCCTCAAAATTCTGAAAAGTATGAGAGTTGCACATAAGGCATCTTAAGATAGAGCGTATAATGGTTCCATAAAAAAGAAGTATTGAATATACTTTAAACACATTGAATGATAAGTAATTCAAGATGTAAATTTGATTTCAGAGTAAGTTTTTCAGTGAATCAGCATCAATCCCTACAGTTTCTGAGAGTGTGCAGAACATGGTTACACAGATGATGAGAAGGTTCTCTATTTTACTTGAATCTTGCTGTGTGAGTATTCGTGTGATGGAAGTTTTTAAGGTAAAGTAACTATTATGTAGATTAATGATCAGAAATACTTTGCCTATTTATTTTGCATATAGTGAGAGGTTTCATTGAAGGTGATTGAACATAAGCAGTGGAAGCCATTTGGAATGATCATGGACCAATCTATATTTGTGGACTTAAATGAGTTTTATTCTTACTGGGTGATCAACAATATCAGACTTTCACTTGATAGGCAGTTCATTGTTATGTCAGATACATTATTAAGCAATATTTTTGATGGACTCTGATCATCCCTTGGGCTAGCTCTTAGCTTCCTCCTTACCTTCAGCCTTTCAGATTATTATATATCCAGTTATAAAGCTTCTTAACTCATTGCTCCAGCAAACTCCTTGGAAAATCAGTTGATAACATTTCTAAAGAGAACTTGTATGTGAAGAGGAGATATGCCATTAATTTTTCTATCTCGGTTGTATGTTTGAATTCTTTGTTTTGATATGAATCTATTTTTTGAGCTATCAGACATAATTTTTCTTAGGTAGCTTGGTGTTTGACAATTGTTTTACTTGAAAATGAGTGACTGAGACGTTTATTTGGTTTTAGGAGTATTACGGTGTTAAGTCTCCTTATCTATAGGGAAAGGATAAATTAAGTGACAGCTTAAATCTTAGTAAGTCATAGTATTAACTCAGGGGCTACAGTGTGTAATGTTGTAACCAAGTATAGGATGAAATGCTTTTTTCAAACTGCAGTGTTACCTCACAAACCTGGACACTTTAAAAGCCAGATCCACCCATAACCTGGATATTTTGAAGACCTTCTGAGTGTCTGGGTTATGGAAGTGAGGCATTCAGGGGTATGTAATTTTTATCTCAGTGGGTGCATTGCTACTGCACATCTTTTTTTTTTTTCTTCTTCTTTCTTTTTTCATAAAACTGAATGTAACTGGCTGATTCTTGTAAGCAGGAATCTGATTGACCAGAGATGCTTTTATCGGCCCAGTCAGACTTTGCTTTATTTTGTGCAGATCCCTAGAATCTTTACCAGGAAATTATTGAAATTTGTGAGCTTTTATTGTGAATTTTATATTAATGCAGTGTAGGAGTGCCGAGTATTAAAACAATTGATGATTTGTGAGGAAGATTAACCTCATCCCCTGAAACGGGAATGACCCCACCATATAAACAAGCAAGAAATCATCAGTCTCAGGTATTCCAAGTCGTGTACTTGATGCTTGTTCAACAGTGTACCATTAATATCTGTTGTTTGGTTGCTAAGTGTATTTACAGGTCAAAATAGAATACGGGTATACTACATGTTTTGATCCAGTCATTGTATTAAGGTCAAAATGAATTACTCTGCTGTCCTGTAATGTAAGATTTGTGTCCAAGTGACTATGAGCAGAAGATTATGAAAGTTGTGCACTGTATTCATGCCATCGTAATGGAAATTCTAGAACTTTTTCATAAATTCATCAGGAGTAAATTATTGGTTAAAAATATTTCATTCCTTACAGTGCTGTACTTGTGTAGATTTAATGGTTATATTTGTGCACTGTTTTAGATTTTGTTGTTACATTACTATCATTGCTTTATCCATACTATTTTTGTATATTTTGTTCTATTATTACAAACTTCTAAGTTATGATTATATAACTGAAATGCAAGAGTAATTGACTCATGCTATACATTGATCATATTGATATAGTTAGGTTACATAATACTTTTTATGGTATGTGGTGATATATATTAATTACTTTGATATTTGTTTAGAATCAATCAAATGCACAGAAATATAGCACAAAATAAGAGTTTAGGGTTAACTATCATAATTGAGCATTAATTTCACTTTTGTATTTCTTGAAGGGTGATTAGAAGTAAATACTGACTTTTTCAAACTGAAATACTAGATGGAAGAGTTGTGTTTTTACTTAAATTTGTTCAGAAATCACGTATAAAAACTTACAAAAAGTATGAGTAAAATATGGAGCATGGTTTACCCCCAAGACCTGGAATGCTTCCCATAGTTGGCACCAATATGCACCAATTTGTCCAGGGTTGGGAAGTAATACTGTATTTCTTTCTTATACAATTCTAATGCAGATTTTTAGAGATTCTGTAAAGTTTTCTTTTAGTTCTGGACCTTTAGTATTATTGTTAAATCAGTGGTTTGTTAAACAGAATAGAGAAAATTATTCTTAAGAAATCTCAAACCATGGTCTTGGGATTTCAGAGATGTTTGTGCATTAGTATGCTATCTTTTTATCTTGGCAGTCACATCCATTATTGTTGGTTCTCATTGGTACTTTATTCCTTAAGATTTTGTAAGTTATTTTCAATTATCACTCCCAAGTGTGGGAAATATTGCAAATTGAAATAGCTTGGATAGTTTCGTCTCCTTTGAAGGTTTCCTCAAGAAATCAGGCAAGAGACTTGAAGAGAATCTGCATGACGGTAGAAAATTTTTATTTCATTAGAAGAGCTTTGGGCATTGTGATAGGCAGGTTTGCAAATTCCCATAGGAAATTTATAAAAGTTCCTAAGATAAATTTCTCTTAAAAGAGCAGAATACTTTCAGGTAGTTAATCTTCAGAACAAGATGCACTATAGAAATATGTCCCATTGTTTATATCGATATTTTAGGTCTTAAGTGTATTCTTTGGTTATCATCTGGCTTATTTCCAAAAGATGAGTAGAAGAAAAAAAATGGTTCAGGTACTCATCCTCTCATTCAAGAGGTGGATACTTTTGTATAACAAGATGATCTGCATAAGAATGCCCTAAAATATATTTTTGGTTTATTTGCAAAGCAATATTAGAAAATTTTTCCCCTCCACCCTGGAATATGTATGCAAGGACACTTGTTTAGTGTAAAACCATTTACATCCTGATTTTTTTCCATAATTTGTATGGTGCCCAAAGAGGGATGATACTTTCAGAAAATCAAATATCTCTTGGTTCAGAAGATATACTTAATTCATCTTTTTTCAAAATTGAGAGCATTTAGACTGAAATACATATTGTTTCAGATTCTCACCTGACCATTAAGAAAATTATTTTCATGTTCCAGTTATCATAATTTTTTCATATTCTTAACTTATCCATTTGAAGAGAAGATTTTAGTTTTCTTTACTTCATACCCTTTTGGCATTAAAAGAATTATGAAACCAGTTAAGGCTTATTATGACAAAACCGGCATAATGTTATTTTTGTTTTAATAACATCTTGATAAACATCTTGATAATAAACAACTAAGAAGAAGCTCTTCATAGAGCTCTAAAATTGGTAATCAGGCTTTATAAACTTGAACCTTAAGTGATTTTAGATGATAGCTTCCTACTTTTTTGATCCTTGCCCCGAAAAAGCATAGGAGTGTCAAAAAGAGGGATAGAGAAACTCTAGATTTGAGAATGCAATTAGAATTCATTTTAAGTTATAAAAACATCTCTGTGGCTCTTCATTTAGGAAAGCTGGAGTAGTCATATATTATTCTTTGGATAAATTCAAAGACTCCTTAGAAGTCTTCCATGTCCTCTGTATTCAGTTACCCTTCATTTTCTTTTTGTGTACTGAAATGTTTTGGTTTTACTGTAAGTGATGTAAATGATCTCTTACTAGTCTTAAATGTTTAATGGAAATTTGTGTTAATGTTAGTAGTGTTTCATAAAGTAACTTAGATATTTTGATAAGGATCTTTGATAATGAGATTCTTTAACTTGCATTGTCATAGTTTATAGATCGTGAAAGACTTCTCCAATCCAAGCCCTTGTCTTTATTGCTCAGATTACTGTAATATTTTCCAGGTAGTGGAATAGGTAATCAGAGCTGCCCACAGAAGTAGTTAAGGATATGATATCTTTATATCATTCATGTTTCTTTCTTTGGCCTGAGTCTCTCTGCAGCACCACCATTGATAGTATGCATCATGTAACCAAACTGCACAACCTTTGCTTGGTTATTTTTCCCATTTCTCTACCTCATGTTTTTTTTCTTTCATTTATAATTATGATTCTTTATCTATCCATACCCTTTGTGTATACTTGATGAGACATCCTTCATTTTTCATGAATTATTTTCTTAGTCCTAGCAAGTAACGCTTACCCACGTAAGCCAAACCAACATGCAGAATTCTCTAGAAAAGAATTCAGCACTTCACAGAGTTTTCATTTGAAGGTATGGAAATGGACAGCTTTCAAAATGTTTGGCAGACATGAGTCTTCCTCACAAATGCAGATTTCTGCATTTTGGGCTGCCAGAAAGGTCATCACTATCAACATTATATTCATATTTTAAGCCATATTTCTCTATGTATTCATAATCAGTGGAGTTTTTCAGCATAGTTAGATTCCATATCCTTGAGATGAAGAGAATACTTGTAATTTTAGAAGTGCACTCATATATTAATGAGAACTTGATGATGAAAATGTAATTTACAAAGATTACTAAAGAGCTTCCATGTATTTCAAAATATACTAAACTGGTTGCAGGATATTGGAAAATACAGCTAAGATTGTTTTTCATAATATGCAAAGCCTGAAAAGAGGTATTTGCCACTCAACCCAAATAGGGGCCTGGGCAGTCCACATATGCCTTCCTACAGAAATCACTACATCTTCTGCCAGTGGTGCTAGATTAGCAGTTTCCTCCATTATTCTTAATACTATCAGTCCTCATGCCTGGTTTGGAGATAGTTCTACTCGTGCTATCTTCTTATGACAGTGAGAGAAGACACCAGTATGGACATATTTTATAGCAATCCTGATGTTATGCATTACATTATGTACACCTAAACTCATGGAATTTCCTTCTTGGATCTCTGGTAGAGGTATCATATATTAGTTAGTAATTTGTGAGTTAGTAAAGTTTTAACTTAATCCTTTTTTTATATCTATATAAAAAAAAAAAAATTCATGAGTTAGCAACCACTTGTTCGAATTTCCTGTGTACTGATACCTAGTGTCACCCATTGGTGACACTATTTTAGTGTCAGTGTGTGTTTGCACTCGGCTAGCGTAATTGTGCACTGTTGCTTTTGTTTAACAAGGTGATCACTGGATTATTCATGCAATGCATCTTCTCCTTGTGGTGAGAAATAAACTAGTGAAGTATCTGATGCATCTAAGAAAAGCAGAAAAACTTGCTTACAACACCCCAGAAAAGAAAATAGCAGTGCTTGGTTACATCAGGCTGGTGCAGAAGAGAATCATTTATTACATCCAGCTGGCCATACAGGTGGCACACAGCAGTGATTTAAATCTTGAGACAAGAACCAAGTTCTTCCTTGACCTTAACTGGGTCTTGCAAGGCCACATTTATACGTTCATTAGACTCAGGATAGAAGAACAACAGAAGAGCATTACCATCTGCTTCTTTCCTAAGAATTCAGCATTCTTTATCCAGAGTCTTCAACCAAACACATCATTGTTCAACCAGAGCATTCAACCAGTTTTGGTTGAGCCTAGACAGAATTCTGTTCATTGTTTGAGGAAAAAAATTAAAACTTCCCTTTTCCAGCCACCATAGCATCATATACAAACTCCTAGAAAATAATAAGTGCTATGAGAATATTATCTGTGACAGATACTATCACTGCCAGGCAGCCAGATGACATCATGTTTTAGTTGGAAAGCACAGTTTTCTGTATTCAAAACATATTAATGTTACATTTTCATAATAGATAATAAATAAGTGTATTAAGAAAAGTGCATTTATTACATGAAACTTTGAAAAATAGGTTTGTGGCAAATATGAGGGCCTTTTTTGTCCAACACCACATATAAGGTAACTCATTTTTTTCATAACTGTCTAGCTTGGCAGTTATGAAACTTTGTAATATGTTTAGGAATTGATCCTCATTAACTTAAGAGGGATACATTTAATTCTAGTATGTCTGTTTATATGTATTACTACTAATTGCCATAAAGAACTAAAGAATCTGGTCATGGAAACTTTCAATCCAGCACTAAGTATCATTTGTAAAAGGATTATAAGAACTTTTGCAGCTCATCTTATGTGATCATGTTTTTTATACTGTTTTAGGTGGTATTTTTATAGATAAAAGCAGTATGGCTAATCCCAACTTTTGTACGAAATTACCCAGTTATAAGCATATTCTGTTGAGTAATTTTGTGCCACTTTTGCTGTGTACTCAGCTCACCTAACCTATCCTAGGTGTTGGGATGGCTGACTGTTGCAGCTGTGTATTTTTGTGTTCCTGCTGAATGCCGTCTATATAGTATCATCTACTGTGTTAGTGTTATTTGTCAGTTTGATTCCTTTATTAGTTTTGCTATTTGAAATATAGATCAGAATTATTATTTTGTGAAGTTATTATAGATTAAAAAAATGTTCAGCATCATAAATTTTACTTCAAGAATTGTAGTCACTCTGATGTACAAGAAGAAGTTATGATTTTAATGCAAGTATTTGTATGTAGATAATTATGGTACATAAAAAATAGAAAGTTGTATAATTATGGTACATAAAAAATAGAAAGATGTAACAAAATGTTTAGATTAGAATCAGAGATCCATGATTTCACTAAAGTTACACAGCACGAAAAGAGAGAATAAGAAACATCGTTGTTTATCCTTTACTGCATGATTTATTGGGATATATTAGCACAAACTTACCCAGCTTTGATCATAAGTATTTACATCTATGATTTTTTTTTTACAAGAAAAATGCTCTCTTTAGTGATATATCTCTGCAGCTGGAAATGTTTTCTGTACTTGTAAGAGATTATTTTTTATATTTTTAGTTTCTCTTCATTTTTGCTTGGTGGTATCCCTTGCAAATCCTCTTTTCCAAGGACACATTAATCGTTGTATATTAAAAAGCTGATTATTATTGACCCTAATTTATGTATTCTATCTGTGAATGTGTCTTTTGACTGACATCAACTTTCTAATATATTGTTATAGCTTTTTCTGTTTGTTTACTCTTTACTATACAAAACTGTGCCATGCCACAAAATCATTTTTGCACATTTTTATTTATTTGTACATAAATAGTGGTAAAGGATTCTATTGTCTTGAGACCATCAGATCTTATACTAGTGTATAAATCATAGCAATGGATTTTATTTACATAGAATGAAATTCTTGGCAGGTGGAGTAGCTTTAAATTGATAGGTGTATCTCTCTTATTTATGAACTTTGAAATAACCCCTCATTAGGGAAAACTCACTAGTCATTTTTCATTGTTAACTGAGGTTACTGACAATTGTAGGCCATCAAATAAGATGTTATTCTTGCTGCCAAAGATGTTATTTAACTGAATTAGTTACATAAAAGGTAGGGGTATAACAAGAAGGAGGGCCAAGAATAACCTCATTTATTTTTACCAGATATTTCTGTAAATGATGTGCAAATGCTACCATAATAGTTTTGTATAATGTTGGCTTGAATAGCATTTTACTATTCACATGTGACTTAAACAGAACTATTTTAGGGGCACATTTAGGTATGAGGGCTTATGATCTTTCCCTACAATCACCTCCCTCATGCCTGCATTCCTGACCGTATTGAAGTATTGGCCATGGTTCAGAAAAGATATATTTAATTATTTCTTTGTTATTTTACCTCTTTTTCCATTAGAAAATTATAGCTTCACAAGAAAAATTGATCATAATAATGCTGTTAAATGATTAGAATAAGCTGATCTCTACTGAAAATGTCTGAATCTTAAAACACTTTAAGTATTTCATTTGTAGAGATATTAGGAAACTGATTGTTCTCTTTTAAATCTGTGAAAATTTTCTTTTTCTTATGAGAAGGAAAGAATATTAAGAATGTTTTTCAACATTACACTTTGCTGTCTATTTATCAAATGTTACGACATGAGAATGCTTTTTTATTGTGCTTAACTCCTGCTGTTACAGAAAATGAAAGCTAACACTTTTTTATTGAACTGAAATTAATTGTTAGATAGATAGAATTGTTAAACTGTTAAGATGATACTCTGTGTGGATAATGTTTGATAAAATGGAATTACTTTCATAAAGTCTATTTCAGCTACAGCTATGCGTAATTTTTGTGATTATGTCCTGCGTTCCATATAGTACCTCTTTTCATATTCTAGGAATGTTACTACCAGTGAAATATTGTGATGAAATTGTGGGTATATTATTAATGGGGTTGATGTGTACTTGCTATGAAGATTGGTTACCATGGTTGTAATTGAGTATGATATCCACTTCTCACAAGAAACAGGGTCATATGTGGCTGTTGAGGGATATTTTTAGAGCTTTCTTTAAGTGGAACAGACAATGTATGATAAGAAAAAGGGTACAGTCGTAATTGTTAAATGAAAGTATGGGACATAAATTTTTAGAGTAGATATGTAAAGAAATAACCTTTGATGTTTGAGTGATTGTTGAAAAGTATCCACACTAGGTTTTAGCATTTTTATATGTATCTTAGTGCTTAGACTTTGTATACATTTCAAGAGAAGTAATGATGTAATGTATAGAGACCTTATCACGACAGGAATTAGGTGGATGTGGTTGAGTTTTATATAACATGAAACATGATTCACAGGAGTGTTACTTCATTATTATGAAATGAGCAGTGGAATGAGTTGCTGTTAGTTTTCCTTATCATTTATGTTGAATTTAATTCTATTTTTATCAGAGGTGAAACTAAAAAGTTAATTTTGTTTAATGAATAGACAAAGTTTGAAATATATATTGATAGTACCGGTACTTGAATATCTAGTATATTGATGTTGTTATCTATTTAAGGATATATCATTACACTAGGTATAATGTACAGTATATGCCATTTATTGTAATCATGGAAGAATTTTTTTTAAAGGAAGCCATATAAGCCCTATATATCCATTTCAGTAGGGACCTGACCCATTCATTTGAGTGACTTTTCTGCTTGTGCGAATATTTAGATTTTTAATATGTATTATAGAGGAAAAAAATGTATCCTTGTTAATGGAAATTAATTATTTAACACATTCATATGCTTATTTTGTTGTGCATAATACTACAACAAAGACTGAGGAAACATGATTTAAGATTTGAAATACAGTATAAAGTACTGTACTTGCCAGAGATTTATGAGGAGGGAGGAGCCAGCCAAGTGCAGGTATGCTGTTGGGAGGAAGGGATAGTTAAGAGAGGGAAGTACTGGGCTGGAGAGTGTTGAGAGGGAGGGGAGAGGGGCAATGGAGTTGCCTGTCAATACACAGTGGACAAGTACAAGGTTTTGGATAATAATTATGGCTATCAGTAGAACTGTAAGATGCTCAGGAAATATGAGGAGACTTTCTGTTATACTTCAGTAAAGATGCTTATAAACAACACACAGACAGATGGATGGTTGAACAGACAAGCAGATGAATGGACAGCAGACAGGCGGTGGGCTAGTGTACCAAATTTTATAAAAGCGTTTTGTGAGAATCAAAGTAAAAATATAAAGTGGCAGACCACAGAAGAAATGTTTGGATGTCAGCATCATATCAGCTGGTATGCATTGTAGGTTTCAGCATCAAGGGTTACTGACCCTGAGGTTCATTGTGTGCCTTTTTTCTTTCTTTTTTAGAATTGGCTTATTTAAACATACAGCATTGTGCTGTATATATTATTGACTGCCTTTACATTAGTTTACTGTACAAAAATAACCTAGAGAAGACATTTCTGTTTGCAGTTTAATCTAGCTAAATCTAAATGCATTTGGTTTGGGTTTAGAATCATGTCTCAAGCCAGGAGGCTATGGGTACTGCATTATTTATTTTCTATTTCTTTTGTAGTTAGTATCTTTTTGATTGGGTACTGTAGTTAAGTCATGGTGTTATTTGATTATCATGAAAGAAACCATACTAAGAAACAACAAAACTGTTCTTGTAGTCATTCCTCTAACCCTTTGCGAGTGAGTTGTTTAATCGTCAAATTCTTTCATTTATAGATATATTGTACTTTGAAATGTTGAGAAAAGTATACATATTATGTGGATTTTATGTATCTTCTAGTATTAATATGTATAAAACAGAAACAAATAGTTATTGGGTAAATACTGTATAAGGAGAAGGTGCAGTAAGTGTATGTACCATTGTTAGGACCTCCAGTGATGCCAGTTACATTAATTTAAATGTATTTTATGTCATTTGTTAGACTTTTGTTATCTTTTTTACTTGACTTTATTCTGCATGTAATGCTACTTTTCAGAACTTCAAAAAGCTAGCTCTCCATTGCAGATGCCAGAAAGACACAGAAAGAGTTTTTCAGAGAAACATTTCTGCATAAAATGTGAATCTCTTGGAGAAGGGATGCTCATTTCTGACTGAAATTTTTGTGCTGCTCTGAACTGGACTGCATACACAAATTGGGACCAATTAATATCATTTCTGCACTGACCACTAGAAAATTCACAGTATTAGACAACAGTAATACTACTTTAACCAGCTGCATGACATTTTAAAACTGAAGACTGTTAAGAGTGGATATTATATTTGTTTTTTCTTCTTTGATTTTATGGATATGTTTCAATATAAATTGCTGCACTGTAAATTTTTTTTTTTTTTTTTTTTTTTTTTTTTTAGCTCTCTGCAGCACTTCCAGAAAATTTACGAAATAAACTTAAGCTAAGAAAGTGACTTGACAAGGGAGCAGCAACACCAGCTAGGAGGTATTTATTCTTGCATATCATATATTTTGTTTTTGGTTACTGATGTTTGTAATTTAATTGTTGTACATTTGTTATTATACTATTTTGTCCATTCTGCACACACTAACACATAGTTACTGGTAAAACAGTTTAGGATGAATAACACATCATTGCACCTACATCCCTCTTTGGCTGGTGTAGAAGCACTACTGGTTCTTCTCTAGATTGTCTGGTATGTACATGACCTCAAGAATAGTGATGCTGTTTCATACTGTCATTTCCCTTAAATTTCATAAAACAACACTGCAAATTTAATACAATAAAATATGCATTCTTTTCTTCCCCACACCTGATTGCCACCCCATGTCAGCAAGGTAGCACTAAGAAACAAACGAAGAAAGACCACATCCGCTTACATCCATACTCAAGTAGTCATGTGTAATGCACCAAAACCACATCTCCCTATCCACCACATCCAGGCCCCATAGACCCCTCCATGGTTTACTTCGGACGTTTCACATACCCAGGATGAGCCGTTGACAGCACGTCAATATTATTCCAATTCACTTTATTCCATGCACGCTTCTCACCCTCCTGCATATTCAGACCCTGCTCGCTCAAAATCTTCTTCACTCCATCATTCCATCTCCATATATATGTGTATATATATATATATATATATATATATTTTATTTATTTTTATTTTTATTTATTATACTTGATCGCTGTTTCCCGCGTCAGGGAGGTAGCGCTAGGAAACAGACGAAGAAGAACCCATCCCCCCGCATACACACATATATACATACATGCACACATATGCACCGTACATATATATATACATATCAACA
>JAYMFT010101457.1:0-13752 GCA_038088735.1 Panulirus argus
ATATATATATATATATATATATATATATATATATATATATATATATGAATACACACACACACACACACACACACAAGAAGGTACCACAACGAAACGTAAAATACGACGTGTCAAGCGCTTTCGTATACTTCCATCGTCAGAACATTATATACCATCCGCCACTGGGCGAGACCAGCAAATGAATTAAAAAGCAAGTGAAGTAAGACTCTATTAACGACCTGTGAAGCCAGTTGATAATGCGAGTTATTGAATCAGTATTTACAGCATAGTCTAAAAGATTGGTCGTGGCCTTGTGTTTATTAACAAGAAGATAAACATCATCACTTGTCGTAAACTTTATATATCTCAAGATCTTAAATAAAGCTCATAAGGCATGTGATATATAGATTTATTTTTCTTAGAACTTTCAACGGGTCGAACTATCAGTTACCGAATGAATCTGGTCGACCAACATCATGTGATGAAAGAAGGAAGAACCATGTGTGCACTATATCACATCTTTATTATGTTATTTTTGTTTCATCTTTTTGGTTTCATTACTTCACATTTTTATAGTGTTATCACTGGGGAGGTTTATGAGAGAGAGAGCGCTGCGCGCGCCTGTCCGGCTCACGGCAGATGTTTACAGATGACGGGAGTCTAAATTTAGGGTTTGAGTTCGGACTCGTCCATAAAAGTTTAGTCCAGATGTCCAGGAATGGCAGGGGTTGAGGCCGTCCGTTACGAGAGAGACGAAGGTTTATTTTCGTGTGATTGAATAAGGCATTTTTAACTTCCTTATTTATAGGTAGGTCGGTTTGCGAGGCCAGCAGAGCTTATTTTCAGGGTCTTGCTAGCCGTATTTACGTGTTTCCGTCTGTGGGTCTAGTCATTGGTGTTAACTGTTGATTAGTCGAGTGCTTTTGTATTTGAGAAACTCATAATTAGATTTCGATGTCATTTGATGACTTAGACATTCGTTATGACCCTTGGGTACAATGGGGTGATCTAGCCTTTAAGGGTCAGGTTTAAGGGTCATCCCCCCCCTTTTATGCCAAAGGGTCATAACATGTCAGAGAATTGATTTATGAAGTTTCCTGGCCATTATGATAAACAATTAGGTTCTGGGTAAAGGGAAATTTAGAGCGCATAGATGAGGTAAGTGTGACACGATCATTGTCATGCAAGTCTTTTCATTTGCACGACTTCAGCAGATAGTGACGAGTGATTCTGATGACTTCAACAGATGGTAGCGGGTGATTGGGTGACTTCAGCTGATGGTACCATGGGTAATTGGGTGACTTCAACAGATGGTAATAGATGATTAGATGATTTCAACAGATGGTAACGTGTGATCGGATGACTTCATTAGATGGTAAAGGGTGATTGGATGACTTCAACAGATGGTAACATGGGTGACTGGATGGCTTCAACAGATGGCAACGGATGATGACACAACGTCGTATGTAGACGTGCGTTGACGTAACCCATGACGGAGTCGGTGATCAGAATAAGCCTTTGTTTATAATGACGTAACCCTGGTAGGTGGGTTCCGATCCGTTTTCTTAAAACGTGATTCCCTCCTTTGGAATTTCGTCTGTGAAGGACAGCATGGAACTAAAATAGTACAAATTGAGGAGATAAAGATGAAAGGAAGGGAAATAAGACATGTCAGATTGGAGAGAGAGAGAAAGAGAGAGAGAGAGAGAGAGCAATGGTAACAGTGGGCATTAAATTCACGAAAATAAAGAGATATATGAGAATGCAAGACATGCAAGCGCTACACTTAAAGGAAGGAGGAATCGTGGATAATCAATATGCTGTTAGATTTCAGGTTTTATCACCATTATATTAGAAGCTGTTTTGAGACCTGACCAGCGAACCTCATGCACGTCAGCGCCAAGAAAATGTACTTTTAGGACTGCGTTGTTGTCGATTCCTCGCGTCTGTTTTATGGATTTGGTGGAGGAGGTTAATAAGTTATCATGGAGGCGTGGGGTAAACTTCATTCTGAGCGGTTAGTGAGTAGGTGGATGATGGTGTTAGTATACAGGTGAAGATGTAACGGTATACTGACTGTGTACTACTTACCAGTGACAGGTGGAGGTGTAACAGTATACTGGCTGTGTACTAATTACCGGTAAGTGATAAGTGTAGGTGTAACGGTATACTGGCTGTGTACTTACCAGATAAGTGACTGGTGTAGGTGTAACGATATACTGGCTGTGTACTACTTGCCGGTAAGTGACAGGTGTAGATGTAACGGTATACTGACTTATTACTACTTATTGGTAAGTGACAGGTGTAGGTGTAACGGTATACTGATTATGCACTTATCGGTAAGTGACAGGTGTAGTGCAACGGTATACTGACTGTGTACTTACCGGTAAGTGAGGGGTGGGCCATGGGAGGAACCGGGTCTGGGGCCAGGCCCCACGCCAGTCGCCGTACACATGGGACATCCCTCACCCTCCTCCTGATTGTGTTGCTCCTGCCTGCCTGCTGCAGCTCTCCCCTGCCGCTTGATGAAGTCTCGCGGGTTGTTCAGTCTCTCTCAACCGCTGGTGTACGGTGTATCAGTCAATGCTACTGATGTAGTCTCGGTTTCTTCTCTTCTTCTCTCGGTCTGTGCACTGTGGCCGTGCTGGGGTTGCTGGCTCGTGTTTATCTGGTCCTGACTGGTCTCTGCAGCTGATCTGGGTGCTGCTGCTGCTGCTGCTGCTCGGTGTGAACAGCTGGATTCCGACTGATTCACCAGTCACTCTGACAAAGCTGCTATCGACTGATTCTGTTCGGGTCTTTTAGGGTTAATCTCAGTTGTTAGGAATGTAGTCTATGCGACAGAAACTAACTGTTAATCATAATTGTTCTTATGACATTTAATTATATTACATTTAAAAAAAAATCGTGACCTGTGATTGCATCTGCCACCATAAAGTGCACAAGATTCTCCGATGGACTTGGCCAATCATCCGGTAAGTTATCTAAGGGATAAAGCACAGCTCTGTGATGGCACATCGTCCCCCGTATTCCACATCGCGCCAGTTCTTTCTATCCAAGCTCATGTACCTCGCCCAAGTGAATTCTCAAGGCCCTATACCCCAGAGATTCCTTTTACCCCAACAGAAAGAACAGATTATCATACAGATGGAACACGGAACTGTGTCGAGGAACGAGTTAATCGACGGAACAAACATTGGACAAAGAAACAGAGCTGGTGATTGACAAAGGAATTAAGGGACGCAATGAACAGAACGCGGATCAGGCAGACAGAACAAGTGGTCAGAGAAACAGAACACCTGACTGAGGTGCACGAGATGACACGACCCCTGAGGAAGACGGTACTACCCTTGAGTATGATGGCCTGGCTTTTAACATGACTGTTAAGGGTGAGTTCAAATGGTCAGGCCATCATGACCAAGCCTTGGCTAATACTGTCGTGCTCAAGGGCCGTAACCGTCGTTCTCAATAGTCGTGCTGTCGTGTTCAAGGGATTAAGAGCGATATGAGCAGCATGACATTGGAGGAACCTTGGGTCCATAATGGCTCAGCCAGAGCTCCGGAATTTGAAAAAGAGGTTTCAGCAGCCAGACGGGAAAGATTCTCCGATTCAGTGCAAAAATTAGTGTCCTAACTATACGTAATCTTACATATAATTCCTAACGGTGCTCTAGGCTGTTCTCTAGATTGGCTATTCCTTCCGTTGCACCAGGTTGTTCTATTGATTGGCTGTTCTATAGATTAGCTGTGAAATGTCTTTAAAGTCATATGTACACAAAGAGGATGACGAGCATATTCAGGTACGAAAAGTTTCTTGAAGTAATCTTCAAATGTCTTGGGATGCTGTCTGGAAAGCGTATGCTTTCGCATCCCTCTTACAGTGGATAAACAGAGAATCAATTCTTGTACAGTGGGCGAGTCAAATTATATCCACGGGTCTCTGTCTGTCTGTCCTCATTTCAAGATGGTGGGGTTAACCACGCTGCCTTTTCAGCCTGGAAATTAATAATTCTGTGCTAATCAGCAGATTAAACAAGCCACGTTGCTACAGGGCTGAATATCGTACCTGCCCCTCAGGATAGCCAGCAAGTAAATCCACACTTGAAGGAAGTAACAGGTAGTAATTGGTTGTTCGGTAGTCGGCCTCTGCCCACTAGTGGTTGCCAGCCGTTGGCATATAGATTTGTTCACAGTACTCAGCCTCACGAGCACTGTACTCGGTCAGTAAGTGCCGTAAGTAGATTTCCATCCGTCTTACCCTTGGCCTTTAGCCCGTAAGTCCAGGCCTGGCCATCGTACGTAAAGGTCGTACCGTCGTGTTCAAGAGTTTAATTAGACATTACCAGCCTGAGTTATGGATGAGGAGCGCTGCTGCTTGAGGGCTTGATGCCCGGATGAAGGTCAAAACACGAATGAACCTCTGTTTCTTCTATAATATTTTTCGTCTTCCCTCACTCTCAAGTCTGAAGTGGTTCAGCTTGACAGTCGAGAGGAGTCCGTGCGCAGTCTGCCTTTGTTACCCCAACTCGGCACTTGGACTCTCCTCAATGAGGGGTCCGGCGTTTTTCCCCGAGTCCTTAGTCCTTAGTAATCTCCCTAATGTAGTCGCTGACTCCAGGCCACTCCTTACCCACACCCAGCTCGTCATGAACACACGAGTCGCTCAGCTTTGCATGATACTTTTAGTGACACTTAGAATATCAAACTCAACTTGAACTGGTCACAGCGAAACTCGCAACCGAGCTGTTAATGATCCCAGCGGAAGAGTTAAATTCTCAGATTCACATCAGGAGATTCGCCTTTATTCAAGGTGCGGTGTTAGAACACACACACACACACAAAAAAAAAAAAACATGTTTAGTGATGAAAAACTTGACACTCGGGATCATCGTCTGAATCATTTTCTGGTGAGCGTCTAACGAGAATGTGGACAGTTTTTAATTTACGACTTTTATGAAGAGAGAAAAAATAATGTGTATTGTAGATCTGGTCGCGGATACCAGCGTCCACCGGTCCGCTTCATAGCTTTCTGGCTCTGGTAAGCCCAAATTCAAGGAATAATTGACTCTTGTTTTCTGCTTGTAAACCTTAGGATGGGTTCGCTGACACTCATGCTACACAACTCGGATGACCGAGACATGCCTCATGGCCAGTCCCACCTTTTGCTGCTTCCGACTATTGCGACGTTCCTGAATACATCAAGTATATATCAAGTGGGAACAATTATCCAGGTAGGTTAAACGGGGCATAAACATTCTTTTCTCGTATCTCAGGTTTACTCACTTCAATATGGGTATGTCCAGTCACAATATAAATAAACGACCATAGTTTATGATGGCAATTTTATAAGTTGAATCTTTTCCTTACGAGCGGTTCTGTGATAGACTCTCCCACGTCAACACACATGAAGTGCTTCTTCACTTACCTAAACAAAATAATGAAATGTACTTTCCTACCCGTATCGCCACGGTGCTAGGCTGTTGCACTTGTGTACCGCTTCCCAGATCCTCACCTTCTGCCACTCATTAAAGATTAAAAGCATCCAGGTATCAGAAAAATAAACACACACTACAATTCCAGTGATCTTCACGACATTCCAGAGGGTATGAGGCTTTTCAGACACCATATTGGAAATTCCGAACCATTTTCTTTAACACTGGTCATCAGAGATCTGGCAACCCCACTTAAGGCTAGACGGTACTAAGGTTGGGTGTCGAGACGGTCGACCGACCGCCAGACATTGTTTTTGGCACAGGCACGAAAAATCTCTTTGCGGTCCAATTCTTCTCCCGATCCCAGATTAAATCCACCAACTGTATCGTCGAATGGCTGGGTAGGGAAGGGACGTTGTATAAACCCCCCTTGTGTAGTCCTTAGGATGGTCAGGTTGCACTACCACCCACAGAAAGCTAGTATTCCAAGCTGGGACTCAGTTCTGAAAATGTCTTTTTTTTTAGCTGACAGGAACGGATAAGTATTCCCGGAAAAAAAAATTGGATGATTATGAAAATAGAATACAAGTTCCCTTTTTTTTTTTTCTTTTGGAAGACATATTGTTTGAAGTAAAGTGATGGACGACATTTGTATGCAGTGATGCGAATCGTAACATGAGAAAGAGAAATAGCTTGCATATTATGTTAGGGAAAATGGCTGTTGAAATTAATTTTCTTGTTGCCAGTCTTATACCTGATCTCGCTGGGGATGTCGCTAGAATATGGTAAGTGATTAACATGGAGTCATATCACTGTGACGTGACAGTATTGGCATCAGAGTCACTGAAAATCACACGGTAGCGGCCTGACCCACTTGCCGCTTGCGAACTTAGCCAGACCACTGCCAAATCTGACCCCTCCTGACCAGGACAGTCTTGTGGCTTCTAGCTGATGTGACAACTGCCTTGTTACACACTAGGAAAGACATTGATTAACGTGAGTAATATATTTTGTGGAAAATTTAAATCCAGGAAGAGAAGATTGTTGGGTAACACGAGCGGGAAGTTACATCTTGATCCTTTAAGAATTTGTAATAAATCATGAGAGTTTTACCCACACTCCCTCATTCACTTGTAGTACTGAGCTCTCATAGTATAGCAAGATAATCCTATCACAGTTTGATATTTTAATATTACTAGATAAATAAATACAGTACATAAATGATATTTTAATATTACTAGATAAATAAATACAGTACACAAATGATGAGAAAAATTGTAGCAAAGAACCATCCTAGAATAGTGTGCATCCAGTAGCCTTTCCTCAAAATGCTTTTGTAAACGCAAAGAATTTCACGGGTCTTGTGGACCATCGTCCATTATTGATATACCAAGAGGCTCTCACACGGGATGGTTCAGGAGGATATGCTTTCAATAGGAGCCTTCACTACAAATACACAATGAGGACTAGGACCAGGATGCTTTTAGATGATGTCAAGTATTTAAACACGTTAAGCTTGAATACTTCAGCACGACATCACGACCCTTGAACAAGTTGGTACGACCCTTGAGTATGAATTCACATTTAACCTGACCTCAAAGGATCAGGCTAAGATCTTATCTTAGTACTCAAAGGGTCAACCCTTCGAGCTCATGGTTATAATAAATATATACTTGAGCATGCACTCTGTCGAGTAATAAAAAAAAAAATAAAGACGGTAGGGTATAAATGTAACCTCAGTGTTTCGTGCGGACAAGCTGTGCTAGGATATACACCTAACCTCACTGTTTCGTGCGGACAATCTGAACCAAACCTCAGTTTCGTTCGGGCAATCTGAAGATGTTTTTCATCGTCATATTGTCCAAGTCATCTGTCTAACATTCACAGTTACTTTAGCACAGTTTACAAAATAAATCATATCAAAGCTTTACAATGTACCGGAAAGACAAACCAAGCAAACATCAAAGCGAAGAGTCCCAGGCATCAGAAATAACGTGATTGGCCTCACGATTTCTCACCCAGTCTCGTCTGCCCGCATTTTTTCCCCTCCTCCACCTTACGTGTATTGGTGGCGGGTTGGTCAACCACTCCAGCATTTTGCAACGTTTTATAAAAATTTGCTTCTTTTGTACTGATTCGTCAGGGTATATTCAAAATAAATAAAATAATGGAAATAGCAGCACTGGGTCCCTTTGAGGCTGTTAATGAGAGGAAAAGAGATAGGAAACAGGACAAATACCTGGAAACGTTACATCTAAGGAGGCGCAAATCGTGGACTTCAAGCTGAATATTTGGCAGATATTCTAAGCGTATCTGTTGTGTTACTTTTCCTCCATGTTCAAGGAGAAGTAGTTTACCTCATTCAAAGTAAAACAGTTAGAGTACGAGTTTGTTTCCATGGCTGTTTGAAATCGGACTAAAAGTAGTCTTAAATAGTTTCTAAGATCATCAAATAATTCAGGATACCTGTATCATATCATCTCCCGAATTTTTTCTAAGCAAGTGAGTTAAAGTTTCTAGATGGCTCTCAAAAGGATATTTCTCAATCCAAGAACCATCTTGGCTAGTAGCCGCTGTTTCTCCATTCTTTCGTTTCTCAAGTAAGGTGATGTAAAACTGAACACAGTATTCGAGGTAGGAACGCACCAGGGAATTTGATTTTTTTTTTTTAATAAAATGCTTCCTAACCTAGCTGTCACACCCCGCTTTAACTGACCTAGCCACACCTAAGCTAGTATAAACCTCATCCCTCTTATTTTTTTTCAAAGATAGTTGAGCCTGTCTTCGTTCAGGTATTCCTCTTTAATCTTATATATCTTATCTCCCAAAATTTATCTCTTCTGGATTCGGTTAGAATATTCTAACACCTGGTGAATGTCTTATTGTCATACCATGTGGAAAACAACGTTGCTCATTGGTTAATCCTGCGGAATGTTGAATGGTCAATAACTCGCTTATGGTACCCATAGAATAATAACAGAAAAAAGCAACGGCCAGTTCTTCTTCAGAAGGTATTAGACAACAGGGACACCCGCAGTTTTATATCAATATATATATTCTCAGGTGTATACAGGGTAACTAATGTGTGGGATGCGAAGTAATGGATGGTGTGTGAGCCTACATTGTTTTGTATAAATGAAATATTGCGATCACTAAGAAAATAAATGCGTGTCAGTTTAGGAATGTAATGCACCCTACTCCAAGAAATCTTTGATATTTACAATAGGTGGATGGACTAAGGACCAGCTGGAAGCCCTCGACATGAATCCATCTGGTACAACAACCATCTGAGCCAGATTAGGGACCAGCTGGAGACCCCCTAACCACTTGCCGCACCAACCCATCTACCACAAGATCCTCCACGAGTCAGTGTAGGGCGCGGGGGCTCCACCTTAGTAAATTCCTTTCCCAGAAATCTCACTGTTGTTGCTCTTGACATGGTACAGTGTCCACAGTGACCAGTTTTTCCAGCAAGCACTTCTCACCAAGAAGCTGTGTACTGTGAAAATCACTTCACTTTATAGTAAGTCCTTCTGTCCACATTGTACCACAACGGCAGCCTTTAACGAGCGCATCACAGCACATCACAGGACCAGACCTTTTTCCTAGTCTACCACACCACAACACCTGTTGAACCCACAGTAGAGTCCACAAGTGACCAGATCGTTTTAGTACGGCATGGATTGCCAGTGGCCACGTTTTTTACCGTACCTCACAGCACAGTAATCTTAACCCCGAGATTTTCCCATACATTCACTTGTTCATGAGTTGCTTGACATCACCCGAGGTGCCACTTTCAGATTTAGTGTCGTCTTTCCCTAGTAGTGCATCAGAGGTCGGTGAGCGCACGCGTGACGCAGGGAGGCCGCCGCACACTGCTTGGTTGTTCCATAACCAAGGCATCTGCCGCCCTCTGTCCCCCGCGAGGTGTGGCCTGGAGGGTAGTGGTGCCCCCGTGACGTGCTGAGAGACAGTCCCCGGCCCCCCAGGCATTGTCATCCTGACAAGTAGCAGCAGTCGCCACTGCCGCCGCCAGGGTTTCACAAGTGCTGGAGTCACTGGTAGCGGCGACCCGCCCCTTCCTCCCCTCACGGCTCAGTATCTTAATACAGTGATCATACAGTTACTGCTCGGAAACAAGCCTTCACTCTCAGACGTCAAACACCCATTACTTTATCTTCCTCACAGATACACTAGAATGTTATAAGACTTTCCAAAATTTGTACTAAACCCTTATTACGAAAACGGGTCTTAATGTAACAAGAAAGGAGTGCGCTATCTTGCCTTACAATGGGCACAAAAACATGGCGATGACCAAGGAAATAAGAAATGGGGTTTGTGGTTCACATTATTTCTCGTGGAATGCGGTAACACTGGGTTCAATATTTACATATAATGTGTGGAGCCTTGGCCCGTGTAGACAGCGTATATGTTAGATTTTTTTCCTTTTTTTTTTTTTTTAACCGTCTCCTTCCTTAGGTCTCTGATCTACTATGTGTATGTTGAAAAGGGAGTTTTCCACTCGTGAGCCCCCAACCCTGATCTTTTTACCTGTGTTTTCTGTTATCCATTTTATTGACTTTTTGATACCCTTTTCAATTCACCGTTTCCTGTGTTTGTCCCAATCTTCCACTATTCTATTACTTGGGAAGTATTTCTTTTTCATGCTTAGTTTCTTCACATTTCAGAGAACTTGCTCATTATTATTGTCATATATACAGTTCATGAACTTGAGTGAGTAAGTAATCCTGTCTTCTCATCTCCTCCCTCTTCCTGTAGCTCAGCTTCCATCCTTCAGGTAAAGTTTTGCTGTCTGCCGTCGGAGCTTCCTTGGCTGCTCTATATCCCCAACTGAATAATGAAACTGATGATGCATACTCTGATTTGGGGTTAATATATAATGTAAATATCTTCATTCCTTCTCCATTTGTATTTTGAGGCAGTCTTGACGTTGATAAGCGAATATATTTAACCTCTACAGCTTCTTATGTAGATTCCTGTGATTTACGTTTCTGTGATTAAAAGCATTTGTTCATCGCAGTGTCCTGTCTTCACCAAAGTGGGCGACGTGTGTTCTCCCCTTGAATCTCACCCGCCCCACTGTTGCTTACCTTATATTACTTGCCTCAGCTGGACTTCCTTCACTTTGCTTTTCAGTCTCACCATTTCTCTACATATGCTCTCATTCGTCAGTTTGTTTTCAGACAGTGCAGTTTTCCTTTCGCTCTCATATTATGTGATTCCCTAAGTTCCCCTTATCTTTACATAGTTTGTGAGCCATTCTTTTTGTTTATCTCTTGAGTTACATTTATTCCTACGGAAATTTCCTCGCTTTGGATTCTTTCACTCTGGAAAGCTTTAGGAAAGCCAGTTGAAAATTATCTTTATTTTCTTTTTCTCGTTCTTATTTTCCGTCCAGTTGCATATTCCATTGCAACAGGATCAGTACCTTTATGATTCTCAACACCTTACCATTGTGCCAGTTCTTAAGAGTTCTCATGACCACCACCATACAAGTGCACCACTTCCTCTTCCAGGATTGACTTGCCACAACTTTCATTTCCAGCTTCATCCCCCCACAGTAATTTCTGTATCTCCTCGTTGGCTGTACTCTCTAGATTTATTCTTATTATTTTCACTTTACTTTTTCACTATATTTACGCTGTTTATTTTCATTGTTTCATAAACTTACGATTGTTAATGTTTGATATAATCCAACCTTTTGAGCTCAGCAGTACGACCCACGGCTTGTGATGCCCTGACCTCTGACCTGACCTTAAGTGTAAGGTCAGACGCCAGTGTTATACCATTATCTTTCGGGATTACATTTTTTTTCCACTACTTCAATCTTAACCTGTTACTTCATTAGCACCACATCTACTTCGCCTTTAATTACGCCTTTCTTGACAAGTCTGGCTATTCTTCACTGCACTGCTCCCGGCTCTTAACAGCAGCGGTTCCTAATTGCTTCGGGGAGTTGACAACAATGTCTCATTTCACTCAGTTTTACAGTAAATCTTGTATAGCTTTTTCCACTTTCACGAACTGTCTTAAATTCATTCGGACTTTTCGCTTTCTTTCGTACATCACTGATTATATATATATATATATATATATATATATATATATATATATATATAAGTCAAGGGACACATTTCTATAACCACCAACCCTAAGGTGAGGATGTACACTTGGGTTGGTTGTGGTCCAAATAGCGCTCCCGAGATTCGAACCCTTGCTGGCCTTACCTTGGACGGGCTCAAGCTGACTCATAGTCAGTAACGCTACCAACAACACCACTCGTGTATGTATGTGTGTTAGCTTGTGTTGAGAAGGCAGCAGCTTAAGGTGGAGACGTTAGGTCTATGGCCCTTGGACCGTTTATGCCCATTTCTGAGATAACTCGGTAAATGAAGGGAAATTCACCTGTTAACATTTCATATTGGTTAACAACAAATGCAGGAATGGGCACGTTCTCTACGGCCATTGTTGTTATTATATGCCTTCTCTTGTTTTCCATTTCATTTTAGTTTTTGACACTATTAAGCGTTTTTAATTTGTCATGATTTCTGTCTTAATATAGTTTTCTTTTTCTAGCTCATTTGTTGTGTGTCGTCTGCGTTATTTCCCTTTCGTTTGTTTCTTGTTTAATGTTCTAATTTTACTATTTATTTTTCGTGTGACCTCTTTGTAGGAAAGAACCTTGGTGTTATGTAGGAGCTCTATCCAGAGGCTCTTGCAGCCCAAGGCAGCGTAACTTTCAGTAGCAGGGAAATGTGAACTCCTTTGGAATGAGAAGTTCCTTGACGAGACTGTACTGCCTTAGAGCTGCAGGAGCACCCATAGAATGGATTCTGAGGTTACCTAATTATGTACATGTGAACACTTTCTTGCCCTTTGCTACAAGACACTATTATTCATTTCATTCTTTCCACAGGTCCTTTGTCAATGTGCATGTGTCCTGTGGAGTATGTGAGGGTGGTGGTGGGCCCGCGACAGCAGCCCATCCTCCCTGCGTAATTCCTCCTGCTGCCCTTCCATCATCCTGGGGCCTGAGTCCTCCCCTGGCTTCGTCACACACTGCTAGCTCGCCCTCACCACCAGCTAGAGGTAAATTTTGAACAGCTTTATTTCCATTACTTCTCCACAGCAGATGTGATTTTGAGGTATTAGCTGATAACGTACGTAGTATTAATGTCTATAATACTTGTTATCTCGTCATAATGATCTTTTACGGCTGCGTAAATTCTTTTTCTATACAGTCTGTGTATCTGTCACGCTAAGGACATCTCCACTAGATGCCTGTAGCCACTGTCATGTCCACCAGTACTGTTGATGTCATTGTCACGTCGAACCAAACTGACGTCTCATTTTCTACAGAATTATTTCTTTTGTTCTCTACCAGCTGAGAGCTCTACGCATCACAAGCTCATTCCAGGGACAAAGCTTCTCTGCTATACTCGTACATGGAACCATCGATCATCTTTCTACCAAGGACATGTGATCGGAAGAGACCATCGTATCGTCACGATACTGAGCTCAGTTGGAATCCTCTCGCCTGGGAACTTGAACCCCGTGGGCCCCTCTTGCTCCCGAGGTGAGTGTGATAACCAGAATATACAGCTCTTTACATTTATACAAGAATCAGTTCTTTATGAACGTGGATGATTCCCATGCATCCCCCCCCCCCAAGTCATGGATTAAGCTTTAAGCACATAGCGTGAGATGGCGTGACAGGAACGCATCCTGATGGATTATTTGACGTTCGCACTAGTCCACATACTGCCGCAGCCTTTTTATATGAACTGTTGTAGTTAACTGCATAGGTTATAGTACATTGCTATAGTCTGTTTATAGTTTATGGGCTAAACTCAAGGCTGCCAAGATCTGACATGGGCGGTATATTTCTTTTCATAAGTATATAACACACAGACATGAAATCCACCAACAGTACGTGGAATGATGATTGACTTTGGTGAAACAATTAAAAAAGAAAGTGATCTTGATTCATATGTACGTAGCAGAACGTTCCTTGTGAAGGAAGGGACGTGGGGTGCATATACGTAGGCCTACCAGCGCGAAGCGTCACTGCGCAAGCTCACCAGTGGTGCCACATGACGGTGTGGCCGCCACACACTGCTCATCCACATAGGAAGGCTGTAAACATACGTGATATTTATTTTCTTCAGCCAGAGAGAAAGCACAGAAAACAGAGCAGCTGGAGACAGTTTAGGAAAGTTTCTTTTTAACTTAACAAGAGGATCAATTTAATATATATATATATATATATATATATATATATATATATATATATATATATATATATATATATATATATATA
>JAYMFT010101468.1:0-13752 GCA_038088735.1 Panulirus argus
ATATATATATATATATATATATATATATATATATATATATATATATATATATATATATATTATCCCTAGGGATAGGGTAGAAAGAATACTTCCCACATATTCTCTGCGTGTCATAGAAGGCGACTAAAAGGGGAGGGAGAGGGGGGCTGAAAATCCTCCCCTCCTGTTTTCACTTTTCCATATGAAGGAACAGAGAAGAGGCCAAGTGAGGATTTTCTCTCTAAGGCTTAGTCCTCTGTTCTTAATGCTACCTCGCTAATGCAGGAAATGGCTGATATCTATGGGGGGGGGGGGGAAGTAACCAGGTAACTGAATTTCTTTCGAAGATATATTGCAAATATAAATAATATCTGACATAACCATACATGTCCCATGATCTTTGTAATTCAACTGAATGTGTTTACAGTGAAGATGGTCCATAATATACGTACTTTCTTTTTATGTTATTTGTGACAAGTATTCTTTACTAATCATAATATTAATTTCTGTTGAACTATATTTAATTTAGTTCATCAGTCCTAAATGTGGTAAGGTGCTTGAGGTGAGACACATCTGGTCTTGTGTGTAGGGAAGCCAAGTTGCGGGATGACACAGTCAACAAGCTGACAGTGATTGAGAACACCCTGGTAGAAGAGAACAGGCGCAAGGCAGCCAGGGAAAAGGAGCTACAGGAGAAGGTGGAGAACCAGATGAAAGAAGCCAAGCTGTATGGTGATGCAGGCAATGACTCTCTCAAGCAACACATTGATGTGAGTAACTGGCATTTGTGGTGGTGGTTTTGGCTTTGCCCCCATCACCACCTTGCCATCACACTTCCTGTCTAAGTTAAAAAAAATCTCATGGCACTAGATGTGAGAAGTTCCATGAGTCTAGCACGTGATTAATGTAGTGAATACTCAGCATGTGCAATATGAAACTGAAAAAACAATCAGTTCATTAGAACTAAATATATATGGAAAGATATCAACTATCAGCATATAATACAATGTTGAAGGCAAACAGATTAGAATACCCCCCCCCAAAAAAAAAAAAAAAAAAAAAAAAAAACTAGAAACATCAATATTCATAAGCAAATGCAGAATGTCTTCCTTCCCTACATCATTTACTATCGTGTCTAGTAAGAAGATAGACAAACTGCCAAACTCATCTTCATTATTCCCTTACTAAATCAAAATTCACTTCATCTTAGACTTTTTCGCTATACCCTTGATGAACATTAATTCACTTTACCCTCGATAAATAATCTTCAGTGCACCTTCAGTACCACTGGCCTTTGACATGATCATTAAGGGGAAGGTCAAATGTATCTTCATTACACCCTTAAGGGCCAAGTCAAAGGCTCTCTACAGTACACCATTTTCACATCATCCTTCTCCTCACTACAGCATCCTTATCAAACCAGGGTTAGAGTGGTTTGATGGAAAATAAAATGACAAGAAGAAACAGAGTAAATACAGTATGCCTCCTACTTATGGAAGGAGACATGATTTCCATGGAAGACTGGTTGGTTTATGGTTCACCTGTACTTCCCGACAAGGGAGAAAAAGACTTACACAGGATGATTCTTGAGCATACCTAAGGATGTACATAAAAGATATTTGACTCGTGTTGAGAATCTTCAAATCATTAAATGTATGGCAAAAGTGTAAGTTACTGCTATAAGATTACTAGAATGTTAATATATACCTGGGAGGTCAAGCATGTGGGAGATGTGGATCACTGAATGCAAGTATAGCCTCACTCCCAAGTAAAGGATATAAGAACTAGAAACAAATGATTGAGGGACAGGCATAGAATGATGATCATAATAACAAAGTGAAAAAAAATTTGTGGTAAGTTTGTAAATATATATAATTTTTATATTAAACACAGTCAGTGGTCAGCAGCTTCTATATAAATACCCTAGGTTTCAAACTAAAATAGATTGATTGTTTTTTGACATAACTTCCTCAATAAACTCAGACTTGGACAGGATATCTCAGTAGGATAGACAAAATCTGGTGAAGTTTACTGCCTCCAAGACCCAGTTTCTGACCATTTCTCTGTCAAAAATTCCACACAATTTTCCTCTCTCCTTTGATGGATCTGCAATTCCTGCTCTTGAGTCTATGAACATACTTGGTATTACTGTAACACCAACTTGGAAACCTCACTTTACATAAAGAGCTAAGTCTGCCCCTAAGAAACTGGGAATCCTGTTTAGATGTCAAAATTTCTTTTCTTCTGAACAGTTGCTCCATTTCAACAAATGACTGATACATCCTTGTATGGAATACTTCTCTTACATCTGGGGTGGTTTTGGCTCTGCATCCTTACTTGACAGAGTTGAGTGAAAAGCAGTGCAACTTATATATCAAATCTCCTTGGCTGACTTTAAAACTTGACCCACATGCCCTACATGGCATATTGGTTCACTTTCCCTTTGTTTTTTTATCCCAAGAGATGGCTGCTTGTGTGACCCCACCATTAGCTAGACCACGCAATACTTGACAAGCTGTTATGTCTCATGATTACTGAGCGACCAATGGCAACTCAAGGTTAGGCAGTTTGTTAACTGATTCCCTCCTGACATCTCAAAGCACTGGAACTCTCTACCTGCTCATGTCATTCCCAGTAATTAAGATCTGACACTTCTTAAAAGACATGCTTTTTTACATCCTCCAAAATTTGTTTATACTTTTACTTGTCTGTCCTTTTTCTTACTTCAAAACTTGACCAACTTGTCCTACATCACAATGTTGGTTCACTTTCCCTCTAATAGAGGTATTACTTTGTTTTTTGCTCACAAGAGCAGGTAGCTTGTGTGACCCCATCATTACCTCTATCATGCAATACTTTACAAGCTGTTGCACCACATGATTAGTGTGTTGCCATAGGGAACTCAAGGTTCGACCATTGTGATAACTGCTTCCTTTCTGACACCTCAAGCATTGGAACTCTACCTGCCCATGTCATTCCCAATAACTATGACCTGACACTTTTTAAAAGACAGGTTTTTCATATTCTCCAAAATTCATGAATCAATAATCCCTTGATTTAACAGATTTTGGATTTAATGGACTGGACAAATAATAACACATTAATTAATAATAACTGAAAAAAAATCTCAAATACTGTACCATGTGCATTTCATATCTCACTTGTCTTTGGTAGCGTGGGGTATGCTCACTTTAGTGATGTGGTGGGGCGAGAGAAACACAAATTGGGTGGAAAACACTATACTGATTCTAACGTTTCGACAGAGTCTTGATCAGAGAAAGAGTACAGAAGAACAGGACTCTAGCTTATATATGTGTGGTCATTGGCCTTCACCCACCTGGGTACCTGGTGTGACCTCCTGAATGGTTGCGTCTGGCTTTTGACCTTGCCGCCTCT
The DNA here is from genome assembly GCA_038088735.1 of Panulirus argus. Lineage (NCBI taxonomy): Eukaryota > Metazoa > Arthropoda > Malacostraca > Decapoda > Palinuridae > Panulirus > Panulirus argus. Next base: position 3,376 of record JAYMFT010101468.1, read on the forward strand.
GCCATGTTTTCCCTGGCTGTCTTTGTCGTAACTGACCTCATCGTCTCTGTCAAGCATGATCTCGCTGCCTCTGCCGTGGTGATCTGTCTTGCGGCTGCTCTTGCAAGCCACACAAAGCCCTCCTGGTGATTCTTGTTTTCTTTTGTCGCAATGTAAGCCACCTCAATTGTTTTTCTTACTTTCCTCGAACTGCCCTTGCTCAGTACTTTCATCCCACTCCAGTTCGGCAGGTGCCCTTTTTCCTCTGCATGCACCATCAGTGAGTTAGAGGTTCTGTGTACCCCTCTACCTCACTGGTGGTACATGCAGAGGAAAAAGGGCACCTGCCGAACTGAAGTGGGATGAAAATATCAAGCAAGGGCATTTCGAGGAAAGTAAGAAAAATGATTGAGGCAGCTTACACAGTAACAAAAGAAAACATGAATCACTGGGAGGGCTTTGTATGCCTTGCTAGAATGGCTGTGAGACAGATCACCGCAGCAGAGGCAGCGAGATCATGCTTGATGGAGACGAAGAAGTCAGTCATGGCAGGGGTGACCAGGGGGAACCTGGCAGAGGCAGCAAGGTCAAATGCGGGAATGTGGGGCGCAACCATTCGGGAGGTCACATCAGGTACCCAGGGGGGTGAAGGCCGACGATGACACATATATAAGCTGGAGTCCTGTTCTGTACTCATTCTGTGATCAAGACTGTTGAAACATTAGAATCAATATAGCTTTTCTCATCCCACCACATCACCAGATTGTCATGGAATATTCATGTATTTGCTGTTTCGGTCTCAGTCTGGCTCAAGCTATTGTGCAGTCAGGTTGTATGTAAAAAACTGATTTACTCAATAATTTTGCAATCCATACATTCCAAAATGGCATCAAGTGACAGAGTTGAAAGAAAGCATGTGAACTGTATATTGTACAAAAAATGGTTACATTCAATTTACTGGACTTTCGGCATTAATGGACACTCCCCACCCCTATTAATTCATTATATCGAGGGATTACTGTACTTTTCCTTGTCTCTTCCTTTTTCCTTTCATTAAGCTATTTAAATTTCGATTATTTTCAATTTTCAGTTACGCTGACTTTTGTCCATGATTGTAGCCTCCAATTGAAAAAAAATAAAAAAGAATAAAAAGATAAAGGTTGACCAACTGTAATAAAGTTCAAACAGATACAATGATATACATGTTTCCAGATTACCCAGCAGAATCTCTCATTCCCTCAAATTGCAGAATTTTTAGTCTCATCTTTTCTTAATATGCACATAATGTCCCCAGACTTCAACAGAACACTTCTCTTATTGTAGCTCCTACACCTGCACAATTCACCGGTTCTCATCTACAGCTTTGGAAAGTTCTTTATTGATGTGAGCTTCAAAAGAAGCTCTCAGATCACATCTAATCCCTTCTATTTTTATGTTAGCTGTGAATTTAGGCTAAATAACATCTTTCTGTCTTGAACCTGCAAAGTCTCCTCATTGTCAAGTGGGCTTGTGCAGAAGCCCACCTTGGTTCTCACCTGAATGAAGAAAAATCTCTCCTTTAAAATAATCCTGGTCCATTCTGGTTATGAATAGAAATGCAGTATTCCTTTTGTTGTCAGCCACTGAAGAGGCTATGATAAGTTGTCACAAAACTATGTTGTCATCTGGCATGAGTTAATGTATAAGTGGTCCTGCAGCATCACGAGGAGCAGACAAGGACCAGGTTGGGAGACATTACCAACACCATCAACAGCTTGGAGGCCCAGATGAGGGAGCATCGCCTTGAGCAGGAGAAGGTGCTTACCGCTGAGATCACAGAAAGGGAGAATACTATCAAGGTCCGTAATAGTGGCCATCCTCCTACCTTCATTATTACACTGAATTCATCTTGTCTCCACTTCTGAATGTATATACCAATGCTAAACCATGACAAGTGTCTCATGAACTTTCCTTGGCAAATAAACTGAATTTTGTAGCTTAAATTTTGCTAACTACATCTGTGTGCAGTGAATTCCTCTTCATGTGTGCTATTCCCAATTTCAGAAGAGACAGAGCTCATCTTCCCTTCAACTCTGGTCTCAATTACAGAAAAAGTAGACCAAACAAAATTATTTTTCTGGTTCTGGGAATATCCCATAATGTGAATTCCTGTGACAAATACATAGTAAAGCCAGAGATCTCATTCCATCCCTCAGTAACTGGAAAATACCATCATGAACTGGAAACAGCTTGCACTGATTCTCATGCACACAGATATGCATGCCTTGCAAATGAAGGGAATAACCATGTGCCTCCAATGGCCTCTTCATTCAGGTGCTGGAAGGTAAGGTGGATGACATTGACGACCGTACCAGATTGGGGATGGCTGAACTGCAGGCGGCCATTGGGGATACCAAACGCACCACCAGTCACTCCAGCCGAGACAAAACCACACCTAACTACGATGAAGTCAGTTTTATATGTTCCCCTTTAATTGCTTGCTGATCTTTACATCATATACTGGACATATGCATATTGCACATGGCTTCATCAACAACAGGAGGAAGATTATTTATCAAACTATACTTTTAAAGTATATATATATATATATATATATATATATATATATATATATATATATATATACTATAACCTACTGAGTAAGGCTCCTCTAACATACGTCAACCATTACCATGACTCCATACAAGGACAAGACCAGCATTGAAATAGTGACTATCTCCTTCAGCAGATAAATTATTATTCTGGTAATAACAGAACCTACTTACAACTCAGGTGCCATCAAACCAACTAACTGATGCCACCAGAATCCTGCACACGAACAAGACAAGACATCGCCAAAGCAAACTACATTCTGTTAAGATAATACTGTTGACTAAAACACACATATAGAATAGCAGGATCAGACATCCTTCTACAGTTGACATACACTAAAATTGTGGCAGCATCAGATGAAGTGTCTTGCTGTGATCCTAATGCTTAGTGACAACCAAATTCCAGTGTCCCAAGCTACTTTCTCATTTGATTTACATTAAGACTTAAAACCAAGTATTAGTGGATCATCCAATAACATGATGACTGTGTGAGACTCCCCATGTACCATTATGTAGTCTCACCCAGTTTTTAACATCATCCTCTCAGACATACTTCCATCTGAAACTACACTCTCCAGACATGGACGAGTTACATTTTCTCATCTGCATTTTCGACGATCATTTTTCCAACATTACAAACAGCGTTTCAACATATCACAAGACTCAGCAATGCCTAAGAAAGAACTTCCACCCTGCACATGCATCTTGACACTAGCAATCGTTAGTCCCTCCACCCTGTAGTCTGTGAAACTATCAACGTTTTCATTTCTGAAATGTTGCCTCACTAACAGCTACATCGGATCCAGGCTGAAAATGCGGATGGCATACGCGAACACATGGCGAGAGATGTTGCTCGCCTGGACCAGCGCCTCGGTGAGGTCGAGACCAAGATCAAACAACAAGATGAGCGACTTGATAACAAGTTAAAGACTGTGAGTGTCATTGAAACATATTGACAATTACATTTCTGCAGGTAATATATAAAGGAAAGCACACAGGAGGATAGCTGTCCATGTGATCATGCTATATCAGCTGCTGCTTGATAATCCTTGTACCTAAATGAATCTGTCTTCAAGTCTTTATTCTTATTGATAGTCCAAGGCCGAGGACCAAGAGGCCAGCACCATTATGGGTGACAAGATGCAACAGAAGATTGACACTATCATCTTCAGCCATGATCGCCTTAAGAAACAAGTTGATTCACTGCAGAACAAAGTTCAGGTGAGGAGAGAGTACATGATATGCAAAGGTTGATTCATTGCTTAAAAAATGGTGGTGTAGGCAAAATGATATAAGAGGGAAATGAGAATACAGGGATCTCTTGATTTACACGTGTTTTATTTACTTCATTTTTAGAATAATGCACATATTCCATTTACATCTTTTAATATATATGAGTTTAAGTTTGGAAAAATGTGATCATCATTGGGCTAGCAGAATGGTGGTGTGGTGTAGCCAGTGCCATGCAAGATGCACGTTCTCACTACATTTGACAAGGATGATCTAAACATAAAACGGAGTTTAAGGGTAGCCTGAAATGTCCTAGTTCACATCAGGTGCTATAAACAAATCTACCATGAGAAGACAATAAAGGCTAAACAGACAACACTGAACTCATTTTTAAAAGAAAAGGACACTTGTAAGGAGGACCAGCCATCAACATCTAGTATGTAACAGCTGGAGTCATTCAACCATCAACACCAGCTTCAACAACTATGTCACCTGACCCAGGTGACCCCCTTTCCCAGTAAATCCTCCCTCTCCATAAGCACACACAAACAATTAAAAAAACAGAAATAAACATAACTGTTGGAATTTATTATGTTATTTTCTGTTTTCAATAATACAATTAATTGTACTGAATGTACATTATAGTATTTCATATTTCCTGCTAAGTGTATACTGTAGCTTTTTACTGGTATAATATTTGGTACTGTATATCTATCTATATCATATCTCTGAAACTTCGTCAGCAACTGGTACTTCCTCAAGGGGGTGGCCACGGCAAGTCTCCATAGCTAGTGAACTCTAATGTCGCTTCTTAGCCCACTGGCAGAGGACAACTCTATTGCAGTGTTTGCAGAGGCTCCTACCTAACGTTCCTACTGACTACTAACTTATCCTCTTGCCTAATATTAGGTTCCTACCTATTACCTCATCTAAAGTTTCTACATAATGCTCTTGCCTAATGTTCTTATCTACTACTTCTTTCTACTGCTCGTACCATTTTGCCATAAGGTAGGCCTCGCACATAGTGCTCTCCGCCAGAAAATCTAGGGCTACAAAGAAAGAGCTATGTGAGTTAATTGTTGTCAAGTTTTATGTATTATGAGAGATTGTAATTTGTCTGTAGACTGAATGCCAGTAGTCCATGTGTGGGTGAGGCAGAAAGAAAAGACAGCTACCTGGGTCAGGGAAATACAACTTGACTACCACTGAAGTGCTGGCTAACTATACAGCTGTCACTAACCCTCCTGATACCCAGGCGGGTAGTACTGGTAATATACTTCTGTAGTCGTTGGCTGCCTACAACTATTTGGTACTCTTATTATAACGAAACCTCCTAATCTCCATTATTTTCATGATTTGATTTACATGACCATTTTCAAGAACATAACTATCACATATATCAAGAAGTATTTGTAGACAACACAAATGATAAATGTAAGAGTAATGCTGCATGTGGCAGAGCAAGACATGTGATACTAATGATGGGTGAATCAAACCTCTTGCTGCTGTAGGCTTAGCATTCACCTTAATGTTGCAGGATACTCCAAAGGGCCTGACTACCATGAAGGAGGACATGGATCAGATAGAGGAAAAGCTGAATAAGGAGATCGACCAAGAGAGGAAGGAAAGGATGGATGATGTCAAAGAAATTCGTAGTGACATTGATCGCATCATCGGCAAGGAAGAGAAGAATGTTGCTGCTGTACCAAGCTTGGTAAGTGATACGGGTATGAAGAACAACTAGGTGAGTGGTGGGATATGGTGAGTAACCTGATGAGTGGAGGGGGTTGTGAGCAACCTATTGTGGGTACAGTAGGTGAACTGATGAGTGTTACGAGTATATTATTGTGGTGTTGGGAACCTGATGAGTTGTCTGGTTATGGTAAAAAATGTGTTAAGGGTTGTGGGTGTGATGATCACCCTGTTGAGAGGTGTGGTATAGTGTGAAGGGCAATCTGGTGAGTGTTGTGGGTAAGGGGAGCAACTTGGTGAGTGTCATGGGTATGGTGATCAACCTGGTGAGTGGTATGGTACTGTGTGAAGAGCAACCTGGTGAGTTGCAGTTAAAATAAGCAACTTAGTGAGTGTTGTAGATATGGAGATCAACCTGGTGAATGGTGTGGTAAAATATGAAAAGCAGTCTGGTGAATGTTGCATGCACAGTGATCAAACTGGTGAGTGGTGTGGAAAAGTGTGAAGAGCAAGCTGGTGAGTGTTGTGGGCATGGTGATCAACCTGGTGAGTATTGTGAGTATGGTAAGCAACATGGTGTGTTGTGAGTATGGTGAGCAGTCTGGTGAGTGTTGTGGGTATGGTGATCAACCTGGTGTGTGGGGTGGTATATTGTGAAGAGCAACTGGGTGAGTGTTGCGAGTAAGATGAGCAACCAGGTGAGTGTTATGGGTATGGTGAGCAACCTGGTGAGTACATGGGGAGCACCACAGATGGCATCGTGTGTGTGATGGTCATTGTAGAAGACAAAATTCATGGATAAAACTTTAGCTGGCAATGTGTTAGAGGCTTAGAGGATGGTAGAGTATATGGAAAACACTATAAATGGCACTAAACACCTGAAGGACCATGGGTAGGCAAACAGATGGAGAGCAATGAGAGTTGCACTGTATGCTGGGGTAGAGATCAGTAGATGACACTAAGCACTGGGATACTGTGGTACTAGAACAGACAGGGAAAACTGTAACATTGTAAATGTGGGACAATGTGGGTTGTTGAATAGATAGGGAAAACTGTAACAATGAAAATATGGGACATTGTGGGTAGTTACATAGCTGGGAAGCAATGTAAGGAGCATTGTGGATGGCATTGAATGTGTGGGTACTGTGGTCAGAATGGTAGACAGGGAGAACTGTAAATACCTATTTTTACTATACAGGGAGGGAGTTTTACACCCATGGGTCTGCACCTCTTGAAGATACTCTATCATACTACTATTTAAACTACTGTATGCTGTCCATACTTAATTTCCCCATTCAGTCTATTCCATTCTTATACTATAAAAGTACTTCTTTACAACATTTTTAACAAGTTTATTAATGAATTTCATATTAAGTCCTTTGGTCGTTCTATCCCTACATCTTCTGAAGAACTTTTCAGTGACTACGAATCATTCTGGTTTACAAAGATACGATCAGGTCAACCCTCACTCTTCTCTTGTCCATGGTGGGCAAATTCAAACCCTTCAGCCTTTTCCTGTAATTCATTTCTTCTTCCCTCTTCTGCGTTTTCTCTGTCAGCAATGACCTATTTTGAGGAAGCAAATTCTAGTTTTGGCCTGATGTAGAATATGAACTGCTTCCTTCCTTATCTAATATTTGCCAGCAGGCAGTCTGTCTCCATATCATTCTCCAAATGTAGGACTCTGGGAATAGCGAGGGACAATGTCAACACACTAATTTTCCTCACACACAATCCCTTCAGTTTATTTCCTGCTTAGATAATATTCATACTGAGGCCTTCTTTCACTATGTCCCATCCACATTACTCTGCACTTGTCTTAAATTTCATTTACCATGTATCAGATCAATTTTGAAGTTTGTTTTGGTCTCCACATAAATTGATGCAATCCTCCTTGCTTTTCACTTCCCTCGCTACCTTGGCATCATCCACAAACATATTCAGGTGAGATTTTAATCCCTCTGGCAGGTCATTCACATACATCATGAGCATCAGTCCTAGCACTAAAACCCTGCAGCATGTTGCTGGTAACTTTGACCCATTTCAAGAAAACTCACCGACATACATCTTTTGTTCTTTTTAGTTATGATAATTTTCTATCCATCATTGTAATCTCCCTCTTATACCTGTATAAAGATCCAACTTCTTTACCAACTTCCTGTGAGACAGTGTCAAATGGTCTCTGGCATTCTAGGTACAAACTATCCATCCAGCCTTCTCCTTTATCTACAACAGAGCTTACTTCCTTATAGAAATTGAATGTGTTAGATACACATGATATCCTATCAATAAAACCATGTTGTCTCTCACTTGGGTACTTCTTCATCTGCAGGAAGTCATCCATTTGCTTCCTGATTATCTTTTCCAATACTTTACAGACCACAATCATCAGGGAGACCAGCTTAGTTCAATGCCTCCTCCTGGTCTCCTTTCTTAAAGTCACTTCACTCCTGATGAATTTATGGAAAACTTTGGACTATCTTCTGCTTTGTACACAATACTTTTTTCAAAGCTTCTCAGTTCCTTCTCTTTTATCCTGCTATACATGATTCTCGCTCTTTTGCCATATGAATAATGGCTAGCTGGAGTGCCACTTATAACTTTGCCACAACCCATCATGAAGCTCCTTCATTTTTCGATATCTTTCAATGAACCACTCCTCCCTCTTCCTCAACCTGGTACCCATCTTCCTACTCCTTATTTTATTTTTCACAAAATCTTGCACCAGAGTGCCTTGGTTCCTAGCTACTGAACTCCATTTGCTAGTTTATGCTTACAAAGAAGTGAACAACAGCATTCTGTGTAGTTACCATGACTATACCTCCTCCTCGTATTGGTCTCTGATCTTTTAACATCCTTATTTAATACATAAGCAACCTGAAGTATGGCTACTTTTTCCAGTTGGAGTACTGTATATGATATTCTCAATTTCCATGCTGCCATGTATGAAGATAAGATCTACATATGATGGCGTATCAGTCCCCAAGTCCTACTGCGTTCACTACAATGCTGGTATACACTACTGGATGTGATGGGACTGAAGGGCGATGAACTGAATCTGTAAGTTCTTGGCACTCCCATTTATTACAACAGACAGATAGACTAACGTGAGAGCATCGGATTGTATTCGGTACTCGTCACTCCTCAGCGGATACTGCCGCTCACCCACGCAACGCGCATGCGTGGCAGGAAAGCAGCAACATTGCCACGGTACAATGTAACTTTGAAATCCAACCAGCAGTCTTACAATGTGCAGCACCGATACTTGTTATCTACACACCTCCCTCCCCCTTACGCTTGTAGCACAGTCCTGAGCGGAACATTGACTTCTTCAAGCGAGTTGGGGTGAATGACGAGGGGCACTGGGAGGGTTGAGTGATGGCTCTCTTTCCTGGCCAGAGCAAGGGGACACAGGGACTTGGGGGGAGGGGTCATCACTCGTATTAAACACTGGGCATAGATGTCTTCGGTTTCTAAACCAAATGCGACCACTAGGAAGGCGCACCTCGTACTGTCTTGACCTGCCTTGGCCCATCATGATGCCGACCTTGTCCCATCGTAGTGTCATGGCGTCCTGTATTCTGACTCGCTGGCAGATAGTGAGCTTGGTTAGATGGTGGGCATGAGAGTTGTAGCGGCTCGTGACCTGGTCAGTGTGGGCAGCAGTACAATGGTTGTAGTCCTCAGTCTTAGTTTGCCACTTGTCTGTGAATGACAGGGGGTGGGCTGAAACACAGGTGCGGAGAGGGCGACAGTAAAGAATCTGCGCAGGGGAGCGTCCAGCAGGGGTCAGGGTGTTCTGAAGCTCCAGCAGTCCTCTATCAAAGTCTTTGCAGTTGATGTTTCCAGACAGGGTGGTCTTGAGGATAAGGTGTTTAACTGCTTTTACTGCTGCTTCCATGTGTCCATTAGACTGAGGGTAATGTGGAGAAGTGATGAGGTGGTGAACACCCCAGCGGTCGGTGAAGCATTAGAAGTCTTGGCTGGAGAATGGGGGACCTCTGTCGGTCCGTAAGTGGAGTGGGACACCAACCTCACGGAAGCAGACACAGATCATTCTTGTGACTCTGGCTGCGGTTGTGGCACATCCACAGGGAACAACTACAGGCCAGCCTAAAATATGATCAGCAATAACAAGGAATGACTTCCCTGTGACTTGAAAGAAGTCAGCTGACACACTCTTGAAGGGCCGGGACGGGTTGTCGTCACACATGTAGGGTTCCTGTTGCTGGCTGGGGAGAAGCTGTTGGCAGGCGTCACATGCTTCTACTTTACTCTTTATATTGGCATCGAGGCTTGGCCAAAATACTGTCTGTCCTGCACGGCGTTGAGTAGCTTCAATCCCTTGGTGGCTGTCATGGAAGCGAGCCAAGGTGCATCTACGGAGGGCTGCAGGGATGATGATCCAGGAGCCGTAAAACACTATTTCTCCATCCCCTTAAAGGCTGTCCCGCAGTTTCCAATACAGGAGGGCAGAGGCATGGAGGTCATAGCGGTTGGTGGGAAACCCTTTGGAGACGCAGTAGACGAGGTGATTGTAGTGTTGATCCTGAGATGCAGCGGTGCGGAGCTTCTGTAGGGTCCTATCTTCTTTGAGGATGGGTCTTGTTGCCTGGTCGTCAGTGGAAGTGGTGGTGCTGGCGACGATGCACCTGATGTGGGCAGTCGAGGTGGTGCAGTTTTCCTCATGTTCCCTGCACGCCAGACTGCGGTGAAGATGTAGTGGGCCACTTTCACCTTGAAGCGTTGTAGGTGTGGATTCTCGATGGCATCCAAGGTGTAGTGGTTGAGAATCGGTATCAGGGAGTGATGGTCAGTCATCAAGGTGAAATGTTGAAGTCCAGACAGGTATAGGCGGCACTTAGCCATGGCCCAAGCGACTGCA
>JAYMFT010101479.1:0-45152 GCA_038088735.1 Panulirus argus
TATATATTTTGTTATACATATTTGCCATTTCCCGCATTAGCGAGGTAGCAATAGGAACAGAGAACTGAGACTTAGAGGGAAAATCCTCACTTGGTCCCCTTCTCTGTTCCTTCTTTTGGAAAAGTAGAACTGGAGGGGAGGATTTCCAGCCCCTTGCTCCTATATATATATATATATATATATATATATATATATATATCCCCTTATTGTATGTCTTTTGATCCAAAAACTGGTCTTTCTTATGAATTTAAAAGCACCATCAATATTGCACTTTGACTCCTGGCTTTGTATTATGCTCATTTCTTTTCACTCTAGGTATGACATTATTTGCTAATAATTCCTTTTTCTATTTCAGTTTAATACTAGCTTCAGGTCCAGCCTTAGAGGCATCTGACTCAAGATTATTAGTTAAAATCATGCAAGCTATATCTGGGAATATTAACCATTGTGAGGTAAGCCTTACTTATTCTTTTGAGATTACATTGCTGCATAGTAAAATACACTATAAGCAGATGAAATAAAAATTAAACTATCCTAATGTATGTATCTTATTGTTGCCAAAGCATCAAAAGGAGATATTGTAAATGTGTAACTGCTTTTTCGTAACAACTCTATTTTGTATTTAATGTCTTACACTATGTGCCATTGATGATTAATCATCTATTTATGACATTTTTGATTGTCCATAAGGAAGAGATTACATATATTCCTTTCTAAAAGTATTACTAAAATCTCCATGTTCTCATCTGCCTATCAGACCATGTTTTACACTTAATTCCTTTTATTTAATGCTAATACTTATATGTTTTTCAAGTTAACTTCACTATCTCCTTTCTCACAAATCTTTCATGATGTTTGTATCTCTTTGCTGAATCTACTGTTGTTGCAAGACACATATCCCTATAAGAATATGATCCCTTCCATCATATGATAATTCATCACCAACATATCGTAACCTATCATTGTATAGACTCTGATAACACAAGACATTCTTTTTTAAGTCAGTCTTCAACCCATTATTAATTTTCACATATTCTTCTTACTTTTAGATTTCATCTCACATCACAAACACGCAGTACATTCCACCATCATTACATTTTCATTTGCCAGTAAATCTTTTCTTGTTAGTACAATAGATACCTTGTTATTAATCATAATCTTCGTCTGGTATTTATTATATATATTGTTGTATACATCAAAATAGGAGAAAATACTCTTTTCCTTTGGTATGTACATAGAAAGTAGGAGTTTTCTCATTTGTAATACAGTAATACAAATCTTCATTAGCTTTCCTTGTTCTGTAAACTGAACTTCCCAACAATAATGTCACTTTGCCATGTGATATACATGAAATTTAATGTTTTGATATATTCATTACAAGTTCAGAAGAATATGAAATGATTTCTTCTTATTAAGGGCTGTGTTCAAAATACTGCATGCAGTATAATGCTACAGCCCTTCTGAAAAACTGGGCATTCCTAAACTTTGAGTTAGGTAAGGGATGGCTTGGTTCATAATCATGAATAAAGGAGAAAGGAACTTTTTTTTCAGTTTATGACTTTTGGGTTTCATCACTGAAATGTATTTATCAAAGATAATTGCTGTCTTTCAAATTATAAACCACAGCATTATAAAAATGTACATATCAAAGGTAAATGATTGCTTAGCAACTGAATTAAGAAATACTGTAGTATATACAAATAAACACATGTAACTGAGCTCTCATGAATTTTTTTATGTAAAGAAAAAATGTTTTGCAGAAATCTATTCTTGGAGAGATGAAAGAAAAATATAATTTTTGTATAAAGAGATAAATATTAATTATGTGCTTCTTGGTAATTTCATACACATGTGTTCCTTTAACCTATCATTGAAACAAACCTAAGCCTCTCTCAGTTTTTTATTTTGAAAATTTATGGATATGAGAACACTCTCCAGGTACATATTTAATCAGATCTAACATTATGAGCCTAATAAGGGTTCCTGCTAAATATTAATTTTTATCCTGCAGGAGGTATTCCCAGGAGACTGTGCTATAGTAACCACACAAGATGACAACAGTGACATAATGAACCTTGATTATGAACACCAAGAATTATAGAAAAGTGTCTGCTGTTGGAGTGTTATGTTCATATGTGTTCTCAAACAGGAAAAATCCCTTTAGTGTTAATATCATATATATTCTATGGTGCAGAAAAACCACTACCCGTAAACCTCATGAAAACCAACAAACAGTCAAAATATCAAACAAGTAATTATCCCAGTACATAGAGTGTAGATATTTGCTGCCTTGAATGTCTCAGTACATTGACTTTAAATGATATTCAATATCAATAGAATGTGGATAGTAAATTTCACAATTGTGTGGTTCTTTACATTATGTAAATTTCTCCATACTAGTTCTTATGTTTGTCTTTTGTAAAACTTGTGTACAGTAATAAAAAGACTCCTCCTTTCAATGTTTTACTTAGTAATAGTTAACAGAAGGTAAGACATCTTTCTTAACTCTACGCAGTGATAAGTGAGTTTGTGTTGACATGAACTGTATTTCCAAGACTGAAGTAAATACACAATAATTTGACTGCTAATACTGCAACTGTATTGTTTTTTAAAAATTAAGCATATTTCCAGCTTTGGCTAAGTTTACATTACAAACAGTGAATTTCATTTTGCTTCAAAATAAAGATAGTAACTGAAACCGACATGTTTTGGGGCATTATGTGATAGTTTTATATCAGTGGTAGTTGTTACAAATGAATTGCAAGTTAAATCACTACAGTATCATACTGAGGGCATTGATTATAAATTTTGAAATCTAGCTTTTTGTTTTCTGGGTGTTATGTTGTAAGGAAGTCACCTGTAATGAATCAAGTTTGCAAAGTACAGTTTACTGTTATTTACAATAAAATTTTGTTCTATTGTTTAAAATGAAGTAAGGATTGTATTAAGATTTTTTATTAATGAAATTTTCTAGTTTTATGGTTATATGAATATCATTGTAATTTAAACTTATGCATGTTGCAAAACATAATGCTGGGCATAAAAATCCAATGAAACAAATCATTTGTATACCAAGTCATGAAATAAAATATCATATCTGGAGTATCACTCAAGGCTTAGCAAAGCTTCATTTCATTTACCTATGCACATGAGAATAAACTGAAATGAAGAATTTGCTCATATTTTAAATTACATGCTTCTTATAGAGAAAAGTGTGCTCCATGTAACTTACAGAAAGAGAATTTCCCAACCTACAAGCACCTACAATATAATTTTGCCTTGATGCAGGGCTTGCACATAGTTCTATTATGGTTGTTTCACAATGTTGATTTTGTCTATTGCCATGCTAATTGCATGGCAGTGAGTTATGGGTTCACTCAGCACTGCTTTTAGCCATTTGCTTAGTCTTAAAGGTTTCAACACTCATTCTGTGTAAAGAAAATGCATCATGCTGCCTGACCTACCATGCCCCATGCAACTTCCTCAAGCATATAACTTTGCACTAAACGCAAAAGTTGTTATAAAATATAGTTTTATTTTACAGATATAATATTACAAATTTTATTTGATTATATCCCTCCAGTATGTAGTACAACAATACACTACTTTGGGATGGATTTATTTCTTTAAAATCACCTACACTCAAACTGTAAAGCCTGCGATATTATAAAACCATAACATACCTAGTACAGCCAAACTGTAAATGCCTCCAAAATTCTAAAACTATCATAACATACTTAGACACTTATAATAACCAAAAGAATAAAATAAAAGTTATGCCAAAAACAAAAAAGGGAGTTAACAATTTTGAAAAAATTTTTCAATATTCCATTTTTTCAGTTTTATCAGCTTTAGTATTACTCATATCCAAAATCTGATTTCACAGGTGTAAAGCTTGATAACGTCTGCTTTTTTCTTATATAACACTTATCGTGCTTGCTCATTTTTTGTTAGCAAAAACACAAACTGATTGTAATGAAAAAATTTATGAGAAAAATATATCTTCCTGTTTTCATCTTTTTTTGTTTTATTGTAAAAGAGCAAACAACTTTACATAGAATGTAGTTTACATGAGTTTACATGAGAAAGACAGACAACAGGAGGCCTGATTGGCCTATGACTGGGTTGTCTGTTAAAGAAAAAAAAAAAAAAAGAGTTTAACTTGACAAGAAAATGTAATTCTGCTCAGCAATTTTTTTAAGCTATCGCCGACTCCCTGCTGCTGCACATTATCCTTCAACTGTCCCCATTACTGCTGTTGTTTATACAGTTTATTTCTGGCATTTTTCTCAGAGTATACTGGATTTATAAAGTATTTGTCCTAACGATTTTTGAAGTTATGTACAGTCTTAGCATTCACTACATCTGACGGTTACTTATTCCAGAGCTCAACACACCTATGGGAAAAGAAGCTTTTTCCCACATCCATACTACATCTTTTAGCTTTGAGTTTTATTCCATTTGTCCTGGTAACTGTATTTTCTTGTTTTTTGAAAAATGTTTTTGATTTACATTATTAAACTTGTTCAGAACTTTGAACACTTAGATCAAGTCACTGCAAAGTCTATATTTTTTTAAGGGAGAAGAGATTCAAATGTTTGAGCCTTTCTTCGTATGCCAGGTTTCTAAGGGATGGGACAATTTTGTTGCGTGTCTTTGTGCTTGCTCTAATTTTTCCTCACCTTTTTTAGTTTTGGGCCCAAAACTGGACTGCATATTCAAGGTGTGGTCTTACTAGAGAAGTATAAAGTGTGAGAATTGTTTCTGGTTCTAGTAATCAATGTTCCTGGCTATGAAACCTAACATTTGGTTGCCTTTTTTACTTACTGCTTGGCACTTTTTAGTGTACCTCAGATTGTTGCTAATGACAACTCCAAGGTCCTTTTCTTCATTTACTTTAGTTAAAGAGTTGTAGAATATTTTGTAGTTGTAATATATAGTTTTGTCTGCAAAGTGCATAACTCTACAAATGTCCGCATTAAACTTCATTTGCTATCAGTCTAACCACTCTACTAGTAAGTTAAGATCTCTGAATCATTTTACAGTCCTGCCTGTTTATAGATCTATCTCTTAGTTTAGTATCATCAGCAAACTTGGAGATCTTAGATATGAGACCGAGTTCTAGGTCATTAATGTATATTATGGAAAGAATGAGGCCTAGGACCGACCCCTGTGGCACACCACATCTTGCCAATCTGAGGCATCGCTGTTTAATACTACACACTGCTTTCTTCCAGTAAGCCAGTCTCTGAATCATGTACAGAGTTCTTCACTGATTCCTAGTGCTTTGGAAATCTAAATATACTATGTCAGATGGTACTTTTTCCCCCTAATTCTGATAAATAACATTAAAAATTTCTTGTAAATTTGTCAAGCAGGATCTTCTATTGCAAAAACCATGTTGTCTGGAATAATTTTTTGATCCTCTAGAAAAGTGACAATTTTATCTTGTATTATTTTTTCCATTATACCTAACACTGACATAAGGCTAATTAGGCAGTAGTTCAAGGCTGACTTTTTGACTCCTTTCTTATATATGGGAGTAACATGTAAAGAAATGAATTGATTGCTGAAAAATCTATCCGACAAAAAAGTACAGTGTGGCTCTTTGCCAGGTTATAATTAACCCTGTGTGTAGGAGGGAATAATTTTATAAGTTGATGTGTGAGGGTGTTAATCATTTCACATCAAAAATTTCTTTTTTTTTAAGTTTTCTTCTTTTATGTGAAGAACAACCAATTTTACACAGACTGAGTTGGTTTCATAAGAAAAATTTAATTGCTAACTGAAAACTATATCTGAAGAAAAAGCACAGCACCGCTCTTATGACTGTGCCAGATCACAACTAAATCCATGCATGGGAGGGGATAACATTTTTAGTGTATTGGTGCACGAGGGTGTTAATCGAGTATTTTGATATTTTCTACTCACTTTTATAAGGACTTCTATTATTAATGGCATTGACCTTTCTGGTCTATGCTGGTCTGACAAACTTAAATTTTCTGTTATGTACTGGTGATACACAGGCCATTTTATGAGCGTCTGATACAGTACAGTATTGCTGTCATTTAAGTTTTACTATAGCAATAACATTAGTGGATATGCTCTTACCATCTTCACCTGTTTCAAGAAAACAGCGGGCATAATATCTGGTCCTGTAGCAGAGTTTTCCTAGAAATCATCTTTTGCTGTCAGTCATTTTCAATTACCTCATCATCTGTGATGACATTTCTGTGAAACTGAATTAATATCTTGTCATCAACATTCTTTTTGATTTTTGTACCGAATAGGTATTAGAATAGATGAATTAACATATTTCCTCTGTAATTTTTTCATGTTTATTTTTCTAACTTTAATGGACTCAATCTCAGTTTTTTTCTTCTTTGTTCATAGAAAAGAATAATATGCTTTGTTATTTTCCATAATACTGATTACATTTTTTTATTTTTTTGTTCTAAGTAATTCCACAAATTATTGGTCAGCACTTTGTATGCTTTCTTCCTGTTCTACCCTCCTCTTGCTTACTGTTACTCTTTATTTTTGGCATTCTCTTCAATGCATCATTTAATTCTCCTTTTCCCCTTCCTTTTGATTGATATTAGACATTTAGCTTTTTCTTTTATTATTTCATTAACTTCTGATGTTTTGGTTTCTAGTCTTTGTTCTGAAAACATCATTCCAATTTACATTTGCCATCAATACATTATTCTCATTCCATTTTATCTTCTCAAAATGAAAATTCAGTTTACTTAGTTTGCAGATGCCAAGAGTTGTTGTTGATTTTTTTTATACAATAAAATGTAGTTACATGTTGTTATGATCTCATATACTGTATATCTATTTGCTTCAACGTCTGTGAATGGTACCATATAACTTGTAAAGATGTCTAGTGTACTTCTGTCTTTGTTGGCATGCAGTTTCCTTGTATATATTGGTTAAACATCTCACATAGTTTTATTATTCTTCAGAAATTCTTTTTCATCTGATCCTATATCTATTATTTCATGGTAAAATCTACAAGCAATTTCATTTCCTTCCCTTGTTACAAAATAAAAATTAGATGCTCTAGACCACATCTCTCTTGGTTCAAGTTTTTTTCAGATATATCACTATCTCTTTTAAATTTGTATTTTCTGCATTTAATTCCAATTTCTTATTGCTAATGTTAATGATCTGTTTTCTTTCTAATTTGCTTTGTACATATAGTACAGCTCAGCTATGCCTTGTTTAACATTTACTTAGATGCCTCAAGAAGTTTCATATTGCTCAAGATTTTTTTTCATGTTCTCTCATTAAGCTATTATTAAAAGAATTACTTTCTTATCCTTAAACATTTCTTTTCATGTTTGTTTGCCATTTCCAGTCTTATAGGCAGCATGAAGACCAAAGAAATTACCCTCAATTGCTTCGCACAATTGCTGTCTAACTGTCATGTATAATGCATCAAAACTATGAGCTCACCACTTACAGCCAAACTCCACAGACCATCCCATGGTTTTCCGATACCTTCATATAACCTGCTTTAGCCCGTTGACAACACATCACCCCTTGAACACAACAAAACTCAAATTCATTCTATTCCATGCTGCCCCTCACTTACAAAGCCTCTTTTATCTCTTCCCTCCCTCTACTTCTAGGTCTGCGCATCCCCCTTGCTCCTTTCAATTCTGACGTAGATCCTTACTTAGTCTTTCTTCATTCATCTTCTCCAACTGTCCAAACCAATTCAGTACACTTCGGGCAGCCTTCTCAATCAAGCCTTGCATTTACAGTCATTCCTTACACAATCACCCTACTTCACACCATATACTGAAATCAATCATTTCATTCCCAATACATACACCCCTCTTCCATTCATTTGCATTCAAAGACCATCCATACATCACCACTGGGACTACAACAGCATACCTTCAAACATATCCATCATTACCCTAACAAACAATGATCTCTCCTTCGACACATTCCTCAGTGCATTCAGGATCTGAGTCCCTTATTCCATCCTAAGACTCAGTTCAGCTCCCAATATTCCATTCATTGCCATTTCCACTCAGGCACCATAAGCTCTCCACTTCAGTGGTGGTGCTGATCATTTTTTTATATACATATTCATATTTCCCGCATTGGCGAGGTAGTATCAAGAACAGAGGAATGAGCCTTAGAGGAAAAAATCCTTATGTGGCCCCCTTCTCTGTTCCTTCTTTTGGAAAAGCAAAACCTGGAGGGGAGGATTTCCAGCCCCAAATTACCACCCCTTTTAGTTGCCTTCTACAACACACAGAGAATACGTGAGAAGTATTCTTTCTCCCCTATCCCCTATTTATCATGTGGATAGTAGATACCAAACACATACTTAAGAATAGATTGAAAAACTGTTAGGGAAATTTTGCCAGGTTGTTCAACATTTTCAAAACAAAATTAAGAACATTTTGATGTCAGTAGTACTGCCCAGAATCCACACCTGGAACACTTTCAATAATGAATTAGTCTCAACAACAAATTCGTGAACCTTTTGTGTGAAGTTGAGTTAGTAAACCTAGTTGGACATTAGAAGTCTTAGTCATTAAAAACCATTAAAAATCTTGGTTAGATGTTAAAATTAAAGATTTCTCCGTTGAATATGCGATGCCAGGGTACATTCTATTAAACAAAGATAGAGGAAATAAAGAACATAGTGTTGTCTTGCTCTTCATTAAAGCTGATGTTTATCCTGTGCTGATACTATTACTATCCTGTTGACAATATTGCTTCCATTTTTGAAGGAATTAAAGAAAAGCTTCATAAAACATTAAAGCAGGATTAGTTTACAGCTTCCATTTTTGAAGGAATTAAAGAAAAGCTTCATAAAACATTAAAGCAGGATTAGTTTACAGGCCCCCCACACAGACATTAGAGGTTGACGTAAAACCTTATAATTAGTCAGCAGAAACTTGCATAGAGCACAAACCTGTCATAATGGGAGATTTTAACATACTAGTATCTAAGTGGGGAGAATCCCTTTCCAGTAGCTCTAGGCATGCAATCTACCTGTATTTACTTGATAGAACCTTTAAACAATTAGTTGCGAAATGTACTTGCAACATAAACATACTAGACAATTTCAGCAAAAAGTGAGTATCTTGTTGATAGAGTAAAGGTGAACAAAGGCTTGATAAAAGTGACTTCCAACAAATTATTTTTAAAGTAACTTTCAACAATGCCTGTGATTCTAGTCAATGTGAAAGTCCCATCTGTCTCGTATGTTTTGTGTGAGTTTGATGTGGAGAGTGGTGGTAGAGTGTTTGGGGAGTAATTCATGTTATAAGGAAAATGGGAAAAGTCACAGTCAAATTTTTTAGGATCATCCTTTCAAGGACTAAGAAGGTTAAACAGGAGAAAAATGGTTCAGTAAGAGGGCTGGTTAGATGGTTTGCCAGGTTTTAGGACTGGAATTATGCTTTCAAGTTTCCAGATGTTTAGTATGCTGTTTTGCAGGTAACACAAGGTTTAGTATAATAAAATCAGAAGACAACGAGGAAATGTACATACAGCTATACACAATATTTGAATGGGCAGAAATCTCAATGGAATACAATATAGGAAAAAAAATAACAAATAAATTTGGGATTGATCTATCTATCTTTTCTGATGCCTGCAAGAACTATCAAGGTGGTGGCCAAGGCAAAAGATTCTCCACTATCCGTCATTAAATGCTTGCCAGACATACACCATTTCATGCATTCTTCCACCATTCTTCTCTCTCCAGTATGCTTCCAATCTATTTTCCCATGTCACAGGTGGTCTTCCTCTTACACCAACCCTTTTAAACTCCCCATTTTGCATTCTTTCTACATGCCCAAATCACCTTAAAGTATTATGTTTCACCATCTCTACCATTACACAGTTCATTCCCTTTGCACTCCTTGCCATACCAAATCTCTCATACATCCTTTCATGTCCTTCTTCATCGCATCTAGTCATACTACATGCTTATCTCAAATAGCTCACTCCACAGCCTGAATTCTTTACATCTGTGACATCATGTTTCATATGCATATTTGAGGGTTGGGAGAACTATATCGTCCCGTGATCCTTTTTCTTCACTTCCATACTTACACCTCTACGCTTCATTATTCTATTAAGGGACCCAATGATTCTTTTACCCTGTACTTATGTCTTCCTTATTTCTCCTTCCATACAACCAAACTTCCCTGAGATAGCTCCTAAATACTTAAAGTCTCTCACCTATTCCAGTTTATCCCCCAATATCTGTCCCACAGTTAGTACACTTTCTTCTCTCACTCTGTAGGACTTGCAAAATCAGCATTTTCACTCAGTTTCCTTACAAACACCACTGCTCCACTTTTACTCACATTTACCTTCAATCACCTACATTTAAACACATCATGGAACACACAACTTTCTGTAACTCCTCTTCACTCTCAGCAAACAACACAGTATCATCTGCAAACAAGTTTGACATGAGCTACCATACCTCACCACTACATTCCATCTCTGTACCCCAAATCCTTAGGTTTGCTTTCATCTCTTCTCACACCATCCATATATATATATCAAAAAGCCATGTTGACATCACACAACACTGCCTCACACCCAAATGTATTCTGAAACTTTCACTCAATTCCCCATCCACTCATACACATGCATTTGTTACTCAATTGAAGGTTTTCACACTGTCCAATAGTTGTCCCTCTACCCTATATAACCTTACCACACCCCACACTGCATTCCCCTTGACACTTGTCATATGTTTTCTCCAGATCCAAAGAAGTTGCATACAGCTTCTTACCTTTTGCTGGATGTTTTCCAGTCATCATTACCACAAAAGTCTGATCCACACATCCCTTACCTTTCATAAAGACCCCTTGTTCCTCCCTTATTCTGCAGCCAGTCACTTCCATCAGTCAACACTCCTGCATACATTTTTCATGGTATATGCAAGAGACTTATGCCCTTATAACTGCTAAATTAACCTTAGCACCTTTTCCTTTTAATAAAGGAAAAATAATAGCTTTCACTCACTCTTCAGGCACAAATTACATATTAAATGCATCTACTCTTACCACACTTTCTCCTCCATACTTCAACATTTCAGCTGTAATTCCATCCACTCCAAGTGCCTTTCCACTGTACATTTTCATGCCTCACATTCATACAACATTATTGGACTACATACCTTCAAACATACCCATTTTTGCCCTCTCTTTCCACACATTCCTGAAAGCTCCCAAAAGGGAAACATGTATGAACAGGCATAAGTGGAGACCCTTTTGCCATGGCCACCCCCTCCTTGGGAGGCCCCATAGGGTATGGGCATCAGAGATATAGATAAACAGATTGATAGATGTACAGTGGAGGGTGCAGGTGTTCAAAAGGAAAAGTCTGAGGATGTTACGTGGTGTGATAGGGGATGATCAATTAAATAATGGTTAGGTAAAAGAGAAGTGTGGTACTAAGAAGAGTGGTTAAGGGAGCTGAAGAGAGTGTGCTGAAAAAGTTTAGAGTTATGATGAGAATTAGTGAGGAGAGGCTGACAAAGTGGATATATGTGACAGAATTGGAGCAGACAAGGAGTTGGGATAGACCAAGTTGGAGATGGAAGGATGGAGTGAGAGAGATTTTGAATGCTTATGGGCCTAAACATGCTGGAGGGCGAAAGGTGTGCATGGGACAGAGTGAATTGGAGTGATGTGGTATATTGATGTCAGTGGGCTAAACCAGGGTATATGAAGCAGCTAGGAGAAATCATGGAAATGTCTGTAGGGTCAGGTTGTGCATGAGAGGCTGTTGTTCAGTTATGCATGACAGCTAATAAATGGATATGAGCAAATGAGGCTTCTTTCTTTGTCTATTTCAGGCACTACCTTGTAAATGTGGGAAATGGTGAAAGAAGAAACCATACATCACACTTTTGAATGCTTTTTGTAACATAGTGCCCAGTGAATAATACATAATGATTAAATAAAATGTTTCACTATGCACCATAGGGTTTTCACAATTGGGTTACTTGTATCATTTTCAGGTGTATCACTTAAATCATTACTTTATATTTACATAATTTTCAGATATACATACAACACACACATATATATATATGTGACACAGGTGGAGGGAACAAGAAGTGGGAGACCAAATTGGAGGTGGAAGGATGGAGTGAAAAGGATTTTGAGTGATCAGGGCCTGAACATGCAGGAGGGTGAAAGGCATGCATGAAATAGAGTGAAATGGAACAATGTGGTATACTGGGGTCAACATGCTGTCAATGGCATGTGAGACATCTGGGGTAAACCATGGAAAGGTCTGTGGGGCCTAGATGTGGATAGGGAGCTGTGGTTTTGGTGCATTGCACATGACAGCTAGAGACTGAGTGTGAGTGAATGTGGCCTTTTTCGTCTGTTCCGTTTGATGCAGAGGGTTGCGATGCTCTTTCCTGTGAGGTGGCGTGGCGTCAGAAATAGAAGTACATGTGTATATGTGGAAATGCATGTGTATGCATGTTTATGTATATATGTATATGTTGGTATGTATATGTATGTATTGTGCATTTATGTGCATGTATGTATATTGTTATGAACGAGACAAACCTATGTTCGTCCCGTCCATACAGTGGCCCCCCTTATGTGGGTGTAGGGTGTCTTTGTTCCCCCTTAACTCAGGAATTGCTTACTCAACACCTCAGATAGGACCCTCGCTCGCGAGAGAGGTGGTCTGGGCATCGTCTTGAGCTGCAGGACAAGGGCAGGTCTGTGTGGGAGATGGAGGCCTCCCCCACAACCCTGGCGATGACCCCGTGCTGACAGTGGACTAGCCGAGGCGCCACTGGTAATGGCCGGGTCAATGTCGGGTCACGCAACTCCAGTTTCCCAGACCCCCACAGTCCAGACAAGGGGCATGCCAGCCAGATGAGGGGGTATGGCCCAATGAGGTGACGCATGGGGCAGAAAGGGGACCAGCCAATCCGTTGGCACTGTAGGGGACACCTCTCCCTCTTTAAAACCCCCAGACTTTGAGCTGGGAACTGATTTCTTTGACCTGTGCCATATCGAGAGGGTCTCTCTGCCAACGGCCCGCTACGCACTGCTCTCCCTGCCAACGGCCCGCCACCATGCACCGCTCTCCCTGCCAATACCCCTGCCAATGACCTACCACGTGCTACATCACCCCTGCCGCCGAGACTGCGCTGCCAGTATGGTTGTACCATTATTGATTATTGTTCATTGAGTGTCACTGTGTATTGTCATGTATCTTTAGAACTGTTACCATGTTAGAGTAGTATGTCTTATATTGTGAATCTTAATAGAGGAAAAGACCTCCTTGGTTTGAAAACTTACCTGGGCATTCAAGTAACGTAGATATTTTGAGCCCAAGTGACTTGTTACTTTTCTTGTATTGTGAATTTATCTTCTGTAAACTGTAAAATTATTCCTTGGTGTTTAAATTCATTCCTTAAGTCTAGATTGACGTTATCCATGCACATAACATTGGCGACCTTACACCAGGATTTTCTTGCCTTGTTTATGGAGTCTCTTCCCATCGTTAAGAAATCATGTGGTTAACCAGTGACACTGTTGTTAAATGTTTTTTGTCGATCTGAACCATCTCTAAGTGATGTTAAATCCTTATCAGTTTATGAGTTAAGCCTTGTTGCGGATAATTTAGGATTGGAGTATGACCAGAATGCTCATAAAGTAGAGTTAGAAGCTTTAGTGGTAAATAAGTTAATCGGTGTGCCTGATGAAAATGGTGTTGGTGACATCGTCCCACCACTGAACTCAGCTGGAATGGTAGTCCCTCCCCAGTGCCAGAGTGATCTTAATGTCAATTCCGAAACCTTGCGACTTCAACTAGAAATTGCTAGACTTAACTCACAAACTGAACAAGCTAGGATTGATGCGGAAGCACGACTGGAAGAAGCGAAGGAACAGACTGAACAAATGAGACTATCTTTGGAACAAGAGAGACTATGACAGGGCTCATCAAGATCAGTACCTGAGTTTGATATTACAAGACACGCAAGTTTTGTACCAAAGTTTTGTGAAGGTAATGTGACTAAATTTTTCTGTACATTTGAGAACATGGCTAATCAGCTCTCATGGCCTAAGATGTCTTGGTCGATTTTATTACAACCTGTTCTCTGTGGAAAGGCACAAACTAAGTATACTGCATTGTCTAGTGAGCAGTGCACTGATTATGAAGTGGTAAAGGAGGTTGTGTTAAAAACTTAAAAGTTAATGCCAGATGCATACAGAGAAAAGTTTAGAAACTCCAATATCAAACCTGGCCAGACTTGGGTAGAACATCTTCGTGAAGTTGGCGATTTACTCAGGCAATGGGTGCGTGCTGAGCGAATTCCCCCGGCGGAAGAATTGGAGGAATTAATGATACTCGAGCAATGTAAGAATAATGTGCATAACGTTGGCAGCTTTGAATTGCTGAATTATTTAAATGACAAAGAGGTGAAGTCTGCTGATAGGGCCAGGGTACTTGCTGATCAGTTCTCGATCACTCACAAGTTTAATGTCGGTAAAAGTTCAAGAGGTGTTGTTGGCAGAGGAATATCCGATCATGGTGCAACCCCACCTGAATTTGTCCACTTACCGGAGGCTCCTAGGAGTCCAAGTCATAACCATGAGAAGGTTAGAGCGTGTTATTATTGTGGCAAAGCTGGACATCGGGTGAGGGATTGCAGGAACAGGCTGAAGGAATCCAGAGACTCTACAAAGAGTAGGCCACTGAATCTCTTCTCAACTTTGAGACCACCTAGGTGTAGTGGCAAGGCTAGTCCTGCTCTCAGTAATATAGGGAAGTGTGAAAGTGGCAACCAATCTGTAGTCGAGGACCCGTTTAGAGGGAACTACGTTGCGTTCCTGTCAAAGGGTTACGTTAGTAGCTGTGGAGTAAGGAAGGAAGTTACCATACTTCGTGATACTGGTGCACTGCAGTCCCTGATGTTGAAGGAGTTAGTGCCTGTGAGAGAATCTGGGAAACAAGTCTTGCTGGACGGGCTGTGGTACCTCAGGACAACCCCCCCTCGCTGAGGTGAGTGTGGAGACGGACCTCTTTACGGGCTCTACCACTTACAAATCCATCTATTTTTCCAAGTACTTCCCACACAAATTCTTCAAAGCAAACACCTGATCCACAAACCCTCTACCACTTCTAAAACCACCCTGCTCCACCCCAATCTGATGCTCTGTACATGCTTTCACCCTCTCAATCAATACCCTCCCATACAAATTTCCAGGAATATTCAACAAACTTATACCTCTGTAATTTGAACACTCACCTTTATCTCCTTTGCCTTTGTACAATGGCACTATATATGCATTCTGCCAATCCTCAGGCACTTCACTATGATCCATACATACACTGAATATTCTTACCAGCCAATCAACAACACAGTCACCCCTTTTCTTAATAAATTCAACAGCAATACCATTCAATCCCACTGAATTGCTGGATTTCATCTTCTGCAAGGCTTTGACCACCTCCTCTCTCTCTACCAAACCACTCTCCCTGACTCTCACTTCACACACTACCCCGACCAATACACCCTACATCTGCCACTCTGTCGTTAAACACATTCAGCAATCCTTCAAAATACTCACTCCATCTCCTCCTCACTCTATCACCACCTGTTATCACTTCCCCCTAGCCCCCTTCACCGATGTTCCTATTTGTTCTCTTGTCTTACACACATTATTCACCTCCTTCCAAAGCATCTTTTTATTCTCCCTAAAGTTTAATGATACCCTCTCACTCCAACTCTCATTTGCCCTCTCTTTCAACCTTTGCACCTTCCCTTTGACCTCCTGTCGCTTTCTCTTATACATTTGCAAAGAAAACAGATGAAAATAGGCAACATCTGCTCACACTGTGTTTAGCTGTCATGTGTAATGCACCAAAACCACAGCTTCCTAACCACATCCAGGCCCCACACACCTTTCCATAGTTTACCCAAGGCGTTTCACATGCCCTGGTTCAGTCCAATGACAGCATGTCGACCCCAGTGCACCACATCATTCCAATTCACTCTATTTCGTGCATGTCTTTTACCCTCCTCATGTTCAGGCCCCAATCACTCAAAATTTTTTTCGTACCATCCTTCCATCTCCAATTTGGTCTCCTGCTTCTCCGTTTCCCCCTCCACTTCAGACACATATACGATCTTTGTCAACCTTTCCTCACTCATTCGTTCCATGCGTCCAAACCATTTCAACAAACCCTCTTCTACTCTCTCAACCATGCTCTTTCTATTACCACACATCTCTCTTACCCTTACATTACTTACTCGACCCGACCAAACCCCCTTACACCAAATAATGTCCTCTAACATTTCATTTCCAACACATCCACCCTCCTCCGTACAATCCTATCTACAGCCCATGCTTCGCAACCACATAGTATTGTTGGAACTGCTATTCCTTCAAACACACATTTTTGCTCTCCGAGATAACGTTCTTTCTTTCCACACATTTTTCATTGCTTCCAGAACCTTCGCCCCCTCCACCACCCTATGATTCACTTCCACTTCCATGCTTCCATTCACTGCCAAATCCAGACACTTCACTTCCTCCAATTTTTCTTTATTCAAACTTACAACCCAACTAACCTGTCCCTCAACCTTGCTGAACCTAATAACCTTGCTCTTATTCACATTTACTCTCACCTTTCTCCTTTCTCACACTTTTCTAGACTGTCACCAACTTCTGCAGTTTCTCACTCGAATCAGCCACCAGGACAGTATCATCAGCGAACAACAATTGACTCACTTCCCAGGCCCACTGATCCCTAACAGACTGCACACTTGCAGCTCTCTCCAAAACTCTTGCATTTACCTCCTTAACCTCTCTACCCATAAACAAATTAAACAACCATCGGGACATCACACACCCCTGTTGCAGACCGACCTTCACGGGGAACCAATCACTCTCCTCTCTTCCTACTCATACATATACCTTATACCCTTGATAAAAACTTCTCACTGCCTCTAGCAGTTTACCTCCCACACCATATATTCTTAACACCTTCCACAAAGCATCTCTGTCAACTTTATCATATGCCTTCTCCAGATCCATAAATGCTACATATAAATACATCTATTTTCTCTAAGCATTTCTCACGTATATTCTTCAAAGTAAACACCTGATCAACACATCCTCTGCCACTTTTAAAACCATACTGCTCCTCCCCAATCTGAAGCTCTAGGTATGCTTTCACACTCTCAATCAGTACCCTCCCATACAATTTTCCAACAATATTCAACAAACTTATGTTTCTGCAGTTAGAACACTCACCTTTATCCCCTTTGCCTTTGTATAATGACGCTATACATGCATTCCGCCAATCCTCAGGTACTTCGCCATGATCCATACATATATTGAATAACCTTACCAACCAATAAACAACACAGTCACCCACTTTCTTAATGAACCTATTTGCAATACCATCCAATCCTGCCGTCTTGCCAGATTTCATCTTCCGCAAGGCTTTTAATGCCTCTTCTCTTTCACCAAACCACTCTCTCTCTTCACACACCACCCCGACCAAAACACCCTACATCTGCCACTCTATCATCAAACATTAAATAATCCTTCAAAATACTCACTCCATCACTACCTATCATCACTCCACACCTTGCCCCCTTCACCGATGTTCCCATTTGTTCTCCTATCATAGGCTTTTTATTTACCTTCTTCCAATACATCTTTTTCTTCACCCTAAAGTTTAATGATACTCTCTCACCCCAACTCTCAATTGCCCTCTTTTTCAACCCTTGCTCCTTCCTGTTGACCTCCTGCCACTTTCTCTTATACATCTCCCATTCATTTCCACTCTTTCTTTGTAAGTATCATCCAAACGTCTCTCTTTTCTCTTTCATTAACAGCTTTACTTCTTCATCCCAACACTCACTTCCCTTTCTGATCTGCCTATCTCCCACCTTTCTTATGTCACATGCATCTCTTGCACATGCCATCACTGTTTCCCTAAATACATCCCATTCCTCACCCACTCCCCTCACTTCATTTGCTTTCACCTTTTGACATTCTACACTCAATCTCTCCTGATATTTCTTCACACAAGTCTCCTTTCTAAGGTCACTTACTCTCACCCCTCTCTTCTCCCCGACATTCTTCTTTTTTGAAACCTCTACAAATCTTCACCTTCGTCTCCACAATATAGTGATCAGACATCCAACCAGCTGCCCCTTGCAGCACTTTTACATCCAAAAGTCTCTCTTTTACACACCTATCAATTAATACATGATGCCCGTTGACCATCACTCCTACACACATAAGTGTACTTGTGAATATCTCTCATTTTAAACCAGGTATTCCCAATCACTAGTCTTTTTTCAGCACATAAATCCACGAGCTCTTCACCATTTCCTTTCTCAACACCGAATGCCCCATGTGCACCAATTATACCCTCAACTGCCACATTACACACGTTCGCATTTTAATCACTCATCCCTAATACCCGGTCTCGTGCACCAAAACTACTGACACACTCACTCAGCTGCTACCAAAACACTTGTTTCTCAAGAACTTTCCTCTCATGACCATGTGCATAAGCACCAATAATCACCTATCTCTCACCATCCTCTTTCAGATTTTACCCACATCAATCTGGAATTTACGTCCTTACACTCTTGTCCTCTCACTAACCCCTGACTTTACTCCCAAGACGTTTCCAAACCATTCGTCCCCTTTATCCTTGAGCTTCATTTCACTTACAGCCAAAACATCCAGGTTTCTTTCCTCAAACATACTACCTATCTCTCTTTTCTTCTCATCTTGGTTACATCCACACACATTCAGACACCCCAATCTGAGCCTTCGAGGAGGATGAGCACTCCCTGCCTGGTTCCTTCTTCTGTTTCCCTTTTTAGAAATTGAAAATACAAGAAGGGGAGGGTTTCCAGCCCCCTGCTTCCGCCCCTTTTAGTCGCCTTCTACGACACGCTGGGAATAGGGGGGAAGTATTCTTACACCCCTACCTCCTTCCTTCATTCATCCCCTTTTGTTAATACTCTGGTGCTGAGGTGATACACATGGGAGATGTTTGAACATGTATCTACGTAATTCTGCAATGAAAGTAGTCAGTTTATGGCTCTCAGGGTTCAAAACTATGATAGAACCCTGAATTATCACCAAATTTGGAATTAATCTTACCCCCCAGCTGCTGTTCCAAGTGTGCTTTTTACCAGCGGCATAGAAGTGTAGATCTCGTTTCGCAGCCTGGTTCAACTTGGTTAAATCTACACATAAGTGGATGCCACCCAAAGCCTCAGGGACAACTGCAGTAGGAGCACACCAATCTGTTCGTTCTTCAACTGTCTCAGTAACTTCGGCAGAGGAAATGGGACTCTCTGAGGGGCTGTTTTTCTGAACAAGATTGCATTATTCTTAAGCTGAATAGTATATTCCCCCTTACATCTGCCTAACCTACTGAACAATTTTTAAAGGCAGTGATAACCTCAGTCTTTGTACAAAGGGGTGAAGACTGTGGATGGTCTTTACAGTCTATTGCTGTCACACTATATGTCCCTGGTATGTCATGAATGAGCCCAAGATCCCTAATTCCTTGAATACCATGTATTGATTTATATGCTCCTCATATAACATAAACCCTCTCTACATTGGCAGAATATGGCTAAGAGAGCAGAAGAGGGTGTGCTGAAATGGTTTGGACATATGGAGAGAATGAGGAAAGGTTGACAAAGAGGATATATGTGTCAGAAGTGGAGGGAACAAGGAGAACAGGGAGACCAAATTGGAGATGGAAGGATGTAATGAAAAAGATTTTAAGCATTTGGGGCCTGAACATGAAGGAGGGTGAAAGACGTGAATGGAATAGAATGAATTGAAACGATGTGGTATACTGGGGTCGATGTGCTGTCAGTGGACTGAACCAAGGCATGTGAAGTGTCTGGGGTAAACCATGGAAAGTTTTGAGTTGCTTAGTCATGGACAGGGAATTATGGTTTGGTTGCATTACACATGACAACTAGAGAATTAATGAAAAAAAAAGTGCCATTGGTGTGTTCTAGCTTCATGTCTACACACCCAGTGGAGATTCCTATTCCAACCAACACCATCAGGTATTAAGATTTTCCAAAATGTGTATTAATGCATACCATTTGGCATTGTAGACACCCATAAACCTGTGTCAGTGCACCATGTTAAATCTCTAATGCTTACTTTGTTTAAAAAATCATCTCACATTTGGAGTGGGTGATGTATTGGACACATTGTTGTGCTCTAATTCATTTACACTTCTCTCTGAACTCTTATAAACCATTGCAAAGTGACCCACTTTAGAATACTTAGAGCATATGTAGGTACCTCCACTTCCATTGTTCCATTTGCTGCCATGTCCTCTCCCAGTTAATTTAACACCACTTTCTCCAATATTTCTCCATTCAAACTGACATCCCCTCTAAACGGTCTTTCTGCTCTGCTTAACCTGGTAACCTTGCTTTTAGTCACACCTACTTGTAACTTCCTCCTTTCTCACACTTTCCCAAACTCAGGCACCAAGATTTGCAGTTTCTCCCTTGAAACTGCCACCAGTACTGTGTCATCAGCAACCAACAACTGACACACTTTCCAGGCCCTCTCCCCCAATACAGACTGAATACCTGCCCTCACCACCCCATCCATAAACAAATTAGAGACATGGTGAGATTACTCACCCTCCTCTCTGCCTACTTGTGCACTCACTCACCTTACTCTGTTGATAAAACGTCTTCACCCCTTCTATAGCTATATTCATAACACCTTCTGCTAAGCATCTCTATCCAATCATATGTTTTGTCCAGATTCTTAGATGCCACACATATTCTTTAAAGCAAACACCTGATTTACACTTCCTGTTCCACTAATAAACCCATGCTTTTCCTCCCCAGTCTAATGCTCAGGGCATGCTGCCACTTTCTTAGTCATCACTCTTTCAAATAGCATACCTGGTACACCCAACAAACTTTTACCTCTGTAATTTGAACACTCAGTTTTGACCCTCATGCCTTTATTCTACCAATCTTTAGGTGCCTCCTTATGTTCCATACATTCCTTGAAAATCCACACTAACCAATCAACAATACAGTTACCCCCTTGGTTAAGAAACTCAGCTGCATTATCATCCTCTCCTGCTGCCTTGCCACATTTCATCTTATGCAACCCTTTTACCACTTCATCTACCACTTGCTATGACTTTTTCATCACTTCACATACCTTCCTGACCCAAATACCCTACATCTGCTTGCTACCTTTCCATTAAGCTAAGCATGTTCAACAGCCATTCATAGTACTCATTCCTCGTCCATTTCATATCACCACTGCTTGCGACCACTTCCCCACTTACCTCATTCACCAATGTTTCCATGTATTTTCTTGAATTTTTCACACTATTAGACTCATTTCAGAACATCTTACACTCCATAAAGTCTGTTGATACTTGCTCACTCCAGCTCTCAATTGCCTTCTTTTTTTCAGCCTCTGCACCTTCCTCTTGACCTCCTGCTGCTTTATCTTGTACATCTCCCAGTCACTCGCATTCCTGCCCTGTAAGTACCACCCATACATCTCTCTACTATTTCACTAGGAACTTTGCTTCATCACCCCACTACTCACTGCCCTTTTTTACATGCCTACCTCCCACTTCCACATGCCTCACACTTCTCTCACACATGCTAGCACTGCTTTCCTAAATACTTCCCATTCCCCACCCACTTCTTAGCTTCATTTACTCACAACTTTTGACATTCTACTCTCACACATATAATACAAATGGAACAAGGAATTTATAAAAACAACATACAAATCTTTCAATTATTCTGTCAGCTTTGTAAATATGTTCACTGTGCTATCGTTCATCTGTGTCACTAAAAGTTCCAATGCATGTTGTGCGTTAGGTCCTGCAGTTCTGTCACCTCCATTAACTATTTCACTATTGTCTGTCATCAATCTACTGCATAATCTTGAAGAATGATCTGGGTAATAAATTATGATCCTGCAACTCTCTCACCTCTGTAAACTCATCCACTCCATCACCATCCACTGTTGTCCATGATTATTCCATTTATGGCTTTTCCAAATCCATTTGAAGTGAAATTTATCAAATCATATGTACTGGATTATGAGGAGTTTTTATTATTTGCACTTGTTTATTACCTAGCAACAAGGATGCTGGATATTGCATGCCAGGAGTTGTACCTTAGCTTCTGTTTGATGTAGTTGCTGTGGACAGTGTGCTGTTTTACTCTGACTTGTACTGTCTGCTGCGTTGCTATCATTCTTCTGAGCTGGTTTCTGGTGACCTGTTTAGTAGCTTATTAAGTTTTCTCATTCTTTTCTCAGTTCCACAAGTTCTCATTGCTTGCGGGCATTTTCCTCTCATAGAAGTTTTACCAATTTTTTGATATGTTCCTCCTTACAGAGTCTGTCAGTCTCTTTTGTTGTCCCAAGGGATCTAAACCTGCATTTTCCTCAAGGAAAGTGGTCTCTTAACATTTTGAGTGTGTGTGTGTTTTTGACAATATAGTCTGCTGATCTCTCTTGTTAAACAAAATAATATGAGCCATTTTGGTTTCCTCTAGGAAGGTAGTCTTCTGACATGTTGATTGTGTTTCCCACCATTCTTTCTTCTATTTTTCTCTTATAATACCAGTGTCTCTGCTGAATGCATCCCATGAAGTACACTCAACAAGAACTGTGTTTGTTTTTCAAAGCACCTCTCTATAGAAGTTTCCATAGTTTTCAAGAGCCACCCTAATTGAATTGTAATATAAGGTTATAAAGCCTTACTCCTCTGAAAGGAGATTTTAGGAACTTTTGCTTCCTTTTTTTCCAAGTTAGAATAGGCTGGAAGTTTTATAAATTATGTGAGTCCAGATGAAGCTGTTGGTGTGGATTTATCCAAGCCAGAGTTCAAGGCTTTGAGGCATGAGGAATTGTTATCTAATGGAGTCTTGCTTTCTCTAAGGCTTGTTTTGAGGACTCAGTGGATAATTCTGGTTCTGGGCAAAATGTTCATTTCAGCAGTATGGAAATACAGCTTGCACTGCCTTCCTGCTAGCCACTGAAGATGTCATTGTAACACAGATATTTCAAAGAAATAACAAGTCACTGCCGAAAATAATCGCCAGATTAATTCAACTTTTGTTAGAAAACATGTAGAACCTCCATTGAGAAAGAAATTTAAATGATTTAGAAGACCACTGCCTAATAAATGATTCTCAGCATGTGTGTTGGTAAAATCATTCATATCTGACACATCTGCTTGATTTCATTTGGTGTAATCAACATGTATGATGAAAACTAGCACTTGATGACATTTATTTAGATTTCTAAAAACCATTTGATAAAATTCTTCATCAAAAATTAAGTTACATGGAACTGATGATGTTGTACTTTCGTGGTTAGGATATCAGTTGATTGGTTGTATACAAAGAGTAGAGGTTAATGGTCAGATCTCAGAATGGTTAGAAGTAACAAGTGGTGTACCACAAGGATCAGTTGTAGGACCAGTTCTTTTTTCTCGTAAATATTATTGATACTGATAATGGGTTGCATTATGACTTGTTAGAATTCACAAAAGATAAGAATGAAATAAATCTACATCTGAACTTGAATGTCTGCAACTTCACACTGATATAGGCAAACTGATGGACTGGGCTCATAAGTGGCAAATGAATGTTGATATTGATAAGTTCACAGTTTTACATATCTGGAGTAAAAACAAAAAGATAAGCTACAGTTTGAATTTTGATAAAGTACTAAAGGTAAATGAGGAGAGAGACTTGAGTGTAATAATCTCTGGTGACCTGAACCAAATAAACAGTGTATAGAAGCAGTAAAAACAGTGAAAAGGATTCTTTGAAATCATCCTCACTCTTTACAGTTCATTGTTGTCTTCCCATCTTGAACAATTATATTCAGTTTAAGTCACTGTACTTGAAAAAAATACATAGATAGAATGTAGACTGTACAGCAAAGAGAAGGTGAAGAGATGAACTAATATAGGTATTGAAAATCATTAAGAGACTTTGACAATGTCAGTGTGATATCACTCTTGGGCCAACATTTTACCTTAAATAGGATTTACCAGATAGAGTGGTTGAAAGCAGTACTATAGTTATGTTTAAGAATAAACTTGATGAATATTTCACTTCAAGGCCATGACTAATATTATTTGTGCTTTCTTTGTCATATCAACAGTTTCCAGGTTTTTGCCCTTCAGTTATTTGTATACCTCTTTACTTTACAATAGAGTGTGAGTGTCTGATACTTTTCCGCTATCATAGACAGCTTCAGAAGGACTTAGTGATCTATTGCCATTTGATTTCCCTTGTATTCCATTGCATTCTCTGTATCTCCATCAGTGGGACTCAAACCCTCACCAGCAAAGTATGAGGCATGGATGTCATGATCCAGGCTGCTGTGGCTTAAGAAAGGAGCCAGCTATTTTACGAATTGAGTATCCATTTGTCATATATACAGGGGATCCCTGCAGAATAATAACTCACAGACCAATGTTTTGTAGTAGGGATATCCAAGAATTAGGGTAGAATTTGTAGAATGATGGTAAATTTTCGATATACCAACAGAGTTGATTTTTTTTTATGCTCTTTTCAAGTGATAATGACATGTTTAAGTACATAGTGAGTTTTTTCTTAGTTTATAATCCCTTTTATAATGGTGTCAAAGCAAAATAACATCAGATTTTTATTGTATTTCAGCCACTGACAGTCACCTTAGAATAGATATTATAATGGCCAGATACATCAGAGAACATAAATATCACATGCTGAAATTAACAAAACTTATTGTGGAAGGCTTGACAAACTGTCAATCCATCCCCATCCCCCTCCACCACCACATACCTGAGTCCTTCATCATCAGCATTCTCATGACCAACATGGCATGGGCAGATAACATTGCCCAATCAAGGCCATCTCTGGTAAAAGAAAAAAGTTGAACAGCAAGAATGTAGAAATTAACCAGGGCTCAGCAAGTTTTAATAGATCTGCCTCTTAAAGGAAGAAAGGCTGCATAAAGAGGGGAAAAAAACATATGGAAGAGAATTTCACAGCTCAGATGATTAAGGGAAGAGGGAGGTATCATATCAGCCAATCCTCGAGTGGCTGGTCTTCACACAGAAACTGTGGGAAGCAGCAACCAAACATGTGCCACAGGTCGGAACCTTGCAGAGATTTCATGAGAAAATTGGCTAGAATAATACCTATAGAACAGAGGGAGAGCAGCATCATTGCAGCATATGGAAAGTGAAGGTTGAAGAGAGGTTATACCAGAAATGAATACTTGGGTGAATAGAACCCCTGTGTAAGTGTGAAACAGCTCCTCACAAAAAATGATTTCAGCATCTGTACAACTCTCCAAGCTTTTAGGAAGCAGACTTTGTGATAATTATGTGGGCTTTCTAGGAGAGAGTGGAGGATATGGTTATGCCTAACATGTTTACATTAATAGAGGGTTCACTAGTGTTATTTTGAAATTGAACTGAAGGAAACAAATGATTCTTAGAAAGAGATATAGGAAGACATTGCATTTTAGCATTAAAATATTGTTTGTTACTGCTTCTCCAATCAGAAATGGTCTGAATTGAAAGAGGAAATATTATCATTTACCAGAAAGAGAACAAATCTCAAAGAGCGAAGGGGAAGAAAAGTGGGTTGAAGTATGTAAAGTGAAATCATTAGCATAAGAGTGAATAGGATTAGAAGGGAGAAAATGATTTATTGAGAGAAGAAAGAAAGTAGGCAGTAATACAGAAACCTTGAGGGACACCACTATTGAGAGAACAGAAGAAGCAATGAAACCATAAGAAGCGAGTGTAGAAAGCAAGGACTCAAACCTCACCCTGTCAGATGCTTTGGATATGTTGAGGCCTTGAACAAAAATTTCACCAGAATCCCTGAAAGAGGAGGACCAAAGGTGAATAACATAGGAGAGAAAATCATCAGTATACCTAGCCCTGAGAAATCCATACTGGTGGTCCAAAAGAAGTAAATGGGATTCAAAGAGTTCAAGGAAATGAGAATGTAGGAGAGTTTTAAAGACTTAGGATATAGCAGAAAGGAGAGCAATGGAGCGATAGTTGGAGGGTTTAGAGCAGCCTCCTTTCTTAGGGATGAGCTGCAGCAAGGCATGTTTCCCTGCAGAAGGGAAAGTCTGGAATTTTAGACAGAGACTTAATAGAGGAGGAGGAATTGGTGCTGACTCAGAGGCACACTTCCTTAGAACATGAGGAGGTATGCAGTCCGAGCAATATGCACAAGAAGATTTAGGAGATGGCATAGGTTCAGAGGTAGGAGATGGGGTGGAGGATTAGAATATGAATCATCCAAAGTTGAGTTAGAGGAAAACAATGTGCCACAAAGAGTGGCTTTATCAGTTGCAGATTTAACAATACACTGATTAGGTCAGAAAAGAGGAAGAAAGGATGAATTACAGTTGTTGCAGATGCTTTTGGTTAAGGACCGAAAAGATTTGTCATTAGAAGAAGTCAAGGTGGTGCACTATATTTTTTATGAAAGTGTGCATGGTTCTTCTAAGAGCAGCTTTGCAATCATTCTGAGGAGAAATGAAAGCAAAGTGGGTTTCTGGGGAAGGGAAGAGTTTCATGGTCCATTATGCACAAACCCTGATGTGACAGGCAGTAGAGCAGAAGCCATCAAACCATGCTTGAGGAGATAAAGAGTTAGAGGAAAATGGAATGTAGGACTCCACTCAAGCCAAGATAACTTCTGCTATATGTCAGCACAACATGAGGCATCCTGACCTGAGAAGCATTACTCATCCCAGGGAAAGCCTGTGAAGAAACTGCACAGGGATAATCACTGTGCTCTTCCAAAGTGCCAAAGCTCGTGTCTTGAGGGGTGGATTGAGGATGGGTATGCCCAGTTGGAATTAACAGAAATAAGATTAAGTCAGAGGATCCTAATGAGAAAGAAATATTGTATGTGCAGTGGTAGGGTTCAGATTAAAAAAACGAGGTCAGATGTTAGATGAGTGGTCATGATAGTTGGAAACTTGGTTAGAGTGTTTAAATAATTGTTTCAGATCATTAAAGAGATAAAAAGAAAAGCCCTCAGCTCCACTGGGAACATCCTGGTTAGAGCCTGACCAATCTATGTGGTGTACATTGATATCTCTTGTATAGAGGATCTTAGAGTATGGGTGAGCAGAGTAAAGTTTTGTGGTAAGAAGTTAATAAAGAGTTGTAAAACTTCTGTTATCCATAAAAGTCAACGAAATATTCAAATAAACATATGTTTTTCAATTTTGGGTGGCAACCTTCCAATATCCCCCCAAAAAATTGAAAAATTGAAATATTTGTAAAAAAAAACAATTTGAATCTTGCAAGTAACATTCCACAGTAATTAGTGTGCTCACCACCTGGTGTTTTGTGGTGTTTGTAATTGTTTACTATCTTCCATGTGCTACCTGGTATGGTGTTGTATGCTGGTCCAGCACATTTGTGTGTTTTGTGCACCCTTGATTACTATTGAGGACATGTCCCCTTTCAAGCATCATCAATAATTGCCTAACAGCTCCTCAAAGCTGTCTGCATCTCACACAAAGTGCAAGAGGAACTCCTTAGGCCTTGAAAAGAAGATAGATTTTTGCAACATGCTGTGTTTGTGTTCATAGATATGGCATCCAGATGTCCAGCAGCATCTCCTGTCTCAGAATCAGCAGTTAAACAGAGGAGAACCTCTCTGGTCTTAGAATCGAAGCAAGAAATCTCATGATGCACTGTTGGTGGTGAGGGAGTGTCAGCATGATAGAAAGTGTACCAAAACTTTAATGAGGGTTGGCTGGCAGAGTAAGTGTGGGCCCTGGGTGGAATTCGCCATGTTCCTGCTTGCAGGTCAGACACTCAGTTACCATCATTGTGTGTGGATTATTGTTACATGTTTGATTTGGTCATACCTGGTAATGTGATTTTTCTGCAACCTGCTGTGTTTGTTTGTTAATATGACATCCAAATGTCCAACATCTTCTTCTGCCCCTAAACCAGCATTTAAATGGAAGAGAGCCTTTCTGACCTTAGAGACAACACTACAAATCTTACGACATGCTGATGCTGGAGAGGAAGCCTCAATGCTTGGGCTTGCTTACAGCCTATGTAAATCTACAATCTGCAACACAGAGAAGAATGCATGGAAAATTCAAAGTGCTATGGACCACTGTCTCCCAAGGTAACCACAAGGATTATAAATCTACTAATGGAGAAGATGGAGAAAGCATTCTCACTATACATAGACCATGAGACAAAGAAGAAAACAACCTTAGTAACCTTCAGCTCAGGTGTGAAGCTCTGAAGATTTATGGGTTTTAATGTAAAGAAGACAGTGCAATAGAGCCAGAGCCATTTTAAGCAAGTAAAGGATGGATAGATAAGTTTATTTGATTTCAGAAGCTACATAGCATGAAAGTAACAGGAGAATCTGCCAGTGCTACATATGATTTTTCATTGTGCAAGGTTTTTGCAGAACATAACCTCTACTTTAAGTGAGGGATGGATAATTTCTGAAGTATTTTATATATTGGGATTGAAAATCAGGGGAGTAGGGCATATGTATGAGTAGAAAGAGAGGAGGGTGAATGGTTCCAAGTGAAGGTTGATCTGTGGCAGGAGTGTGTGATGTCATCATGATTGTTCAATTTGTTCATGGATGGTGTAGTGAGGGAGGTAAATGAGAGTCTTGGAAAGAGGGACATATGCAGACTTTTGGGGGGATGAAAGGGTTTGGTGATTGAGTCATTAGTTGTTTCCTGATGATACAGCACTGGTGGCAGATTTGAGTGAGAAACTGCAGAAGTTGGTGACTGAGTTTGGAAGGGTGTGTGAAAGGAGGAAGTTGAGAGCAAATGTGAATAAAAGCAAGGTTATTAGGTTTAGCAAGGTTGAGGAATAGGTTAATAGGGGTTTGACTTTGATTGGAGAAAACTTGGGTGAAGTAAAGTGTTTTAGATGCCTGGGGGTGGACATGGCAGTGAATGCAACCATAGAAATGGAAGTGAGTCATAGGGTGGGTGAGGGGACGAAGGTTCTGGAAACACTGAAGGATGTGTGGAAGGAGAGACTTTAATTTAGGAGGGCAAAAGTGGGTATATTTGAAGGAATAGTAGTCCCAACAATATTATATGGATGTAAGGCATGTGCTGTAGATAAGGCTTTGTGGAGGAGGTTGGATGTGTTGGAAATGAAATGTTTGAGGACATTATGTGTATGAGGTGGTTTGATCGAGTAAACAATGAAAGGATAAGAGGGATGTGTGGTAATAAAAAAAGAGTTTGGTTGAGAGAGCTAAAGAGGATGTGCAAAAATGGTTTGGATATATGAACATATGGAGAGAGTGAGTGAGGAAAGGTTGACAAAGAGGATATATGCATCAGAAGTGGAGGGAATAAGGAGAACAGGGAGATCAGATTAGAAATGGAAGAGTGGAGAGAAAAAGATTTTGAGTGACTGGGAACTGAACATGCAGGAGGGTGAAAGGTGTGTACAATATAGAGTGAATTGGAATGATTTGGTATACTAGGGTTGTTGTGCTCCCAATGGACTGAACTAGGGCTTGTGAAGCGTCCGGGGTAAACCATGGAAATTTCTGTGGGGCCAGGTTTTGGATAGGGAGCTGTGGTTTAGGTGCATTACACCTGACAGCTAGGGAATGGATGTGAGTGGATGCAGCCTTTCTTCATCTGTTTATTGCACTAAAGCGGGAAATAGCGACCAAGTATGAAAAAACACAAATAACTGGTGTTTTTGTAATCTGAAATGGCTAATTTCCCCAAGCATTTAAGATAATAGAAATTGTACTATGCATACTTGTAGGAAAATAGGAAGGGGAGTTGGAGACAAAAAACAAAAGCAAGGTAATAGAAGGTAGAGAGATTTTGAGCCAAGTGGCATCAAAGATGGCATGCTTAAAATATTGTCTGATTTGCCAGTGAAATGGCAACAGTTGCTGAATCAGAGAATCCAATTTACATCATGATAGATTGTGGTATACTGATAGTAAGTTGTTTCAGGTATAGTCTATACATGAGAGTTAGATTGGGGAAATTTTTGGTCTGGAACATAACCCCCATATAACATGGTTTCAGTTATACAACAACATTCCACTTAAATCGTGGATCACTGGGATATAACCCCATCTTTCTGTGAGAATCTGCTGTTTAGGCATCTGAAAGTGGTGCTTTGGGAACTGGCCTGAAAGATCCATGCTGCCCATATATAGGACAAATGAATGTTTGAACAGTTGAATAGCTGATTCATTTTTAATAGCCTTATGGTGGTTCAAGTTCACTGATGGAGATAAAGATATATATTCTGTTCTGTGCATTTGGGTATGTTCTGTGCATTTGGGTATGTGCAAATAGAAATAAAAACGATTACCCTTGCTTCATATTTCAATAACCTTGATTTTCAGATCCCCCACCCCCTAATATACACAGTACTGATAAAACATATACACACACCAGAATCATGTATCAAATACTAAACTACAGCCCTCCCAACACAGTCTTATATGCCACCCATTTGAAACCACACCCCCCAAACATATATGAGTTACACTTTCTTGTCTGCTTTGGACATAACTCACCTCTACAATACCACAAACATTGATTTCTCATATCACAAGAACCTTCATATCTAAAATACAATTTTCATGCAGAAGACATGGAATTCTTACTAGAACTCCTACTCGCAAATTGCACTACACTTACCTCACATGGAAAAAATATATAAGATCACCACACTGTTTGACCTGTGGTCCTATCCAGTGGACATTGCTGGCATCCTGAGCTCTGCAAGAGCCCCATAGAAGTTAAGAGGGGAAGGAAGGTAAGGTGACTTATATAAGGGTCATCCTAAGTTCAAAGAGTTTGCAAAACATATGTAAACCTGCCTTTCTGGCTGGGAAAACAGCTTTTATGCTTCATATTTCCATTTTTCTAGTATTTCAGAAGAAAAGAAAAAATTGTTCGATCAGGGACAGGCATATACAAATAGTCCCTCATCTTAAAGAGATAAATGTTCTTCTGTATGGTAATTTTAACACTCTCAGTGTTATGTACATTCATATGCTGTTAGCATCAATATGCAAACAAGTTGAATTCCATACCCATTGTAGGCATTGTTAGCTGGTCATAGAAGGCAACCCAAACAAAGGGTGAGTGACTGGAGCTGCTTGGAGGCCTCAGTAACCTGCCTGTGACAATGATGGGTGATCACATGCCCTCCTTAGGGACTCACTACTTCTGTAACACCCACCTTTTGTTCCCATGCTACTTGTACATAGGACTGACCAGTCCAGTCAGTAACATGTTTTTCCT
Organism: Panulirus argus; assembly: GCA_038088735.1. Taxonomy (NCBI): domain Eukaryota; kingdom Metazoa; phylum Arthropoda; class Malacostraca; order Decapoda; family Palinuridae; genus Panulirus; species Panulirus argus. The sequence goes on from JAYMFT010101479.1 coordinate 31,371, forward strand.
AAATTTGGAATGCATAATTCTTAATTCATGAGAAAAGATATTGGTTTTGATATATTTTGTTCATCTTAGGAAATTTTTTGCATACTTAGGGTTAACAAAGCCAGTGTGGCAAACAATATTTTTCCTGTACTAAGAATGGGTAAGCTTTGACTCATAGGAAGAAAATATTGGATTTTTTTTTTTTTTTTTGTGCAAATTTTCACAAGAATGGAGATTTTGCTCTTTTTTGTGATTGTAAAGAAAAAATAAATTGTTCACTGAAATGGTTAAAGAAGGGGCCATGTTACATGATGAAAGATCATGATATTTCATATTTCTCCTCCACTTGTATATTGTAGTGCTGTTAGGGTTACTGAGCAGAGTCCAGCTTAGTTATATGTTTTGAATAAGTAGTTTATTATTATCAGGGTCAGTATTTTCTGATGACTGTGTATTTTGTTGAATTCTAAAACAAGGACTGGATGGATGTACCTAAGTTCCCAGTGCCAGATCTGTCATCAAGAGTACACCTGTAGCAACATGATGAAAAATTCGCTATGTCTTGTGAGTGTCAGTTATCTCCCATTGATAAACTGTAGTTGATAATCTCTTTGTTATATTATGTGAAATTGCCTATTTTAGGCATAGGCTGGATATTTGACTTATACCTCAAGGCTTAACCTTAGTGCAGTCCTATAGTTGTGGTACTCATCTCCAGTGAACCTCTATCTAGTATTTAGTATTAGAGATGAATTTAAACTAGAAGTAGATGATGGTACTAAATCTAACCCTGATTTCACTTGTTTCTTGTTAGCTGAGATGTAGGAGCTAGTTAGCATCTTTATGGGTCATATTAAGTTGAATACATCAGTGTATTAGGGCTTTCCCCTCAGCCACACATTTTAGAATTACAGAATTTCTGTTGTTAGGTTATTTTCTTTTCAGAGAGAGATTCTGTAGTTGTACGGTAATTTCTGATTAGACTTGATCATAGGTGCGTAGTTGTGGTTAACCTCCTTGTACAACATCTTGGAGATAAATGTTATACACTGCTAAAGTGAGGTTAGGTTTCTCTTCATTCATTAGTTTCATTAAGGCACCCTATATAATCAACCATCATGTAATTAGTTTCCTTTGGTGAAGCCCTGTTTTGCCTAGTAAATTTCTTATTTTTCTCTACATTTTGCTCATGGAGCAGTTATCATAGGAGCAGTTAACAGTGAAGAAGTAGTTGTAATACCTTGATGGAGATTTATTACATTGAATATCCTGTATATTTGAGGTTTATTCTTAGGTATTTAGTATATCATGAAAATCATGTCTAGATCATAAAAAGGTGAGGACTGTGTGACACTACTGCCCTTGGCAATCTTAACTTTTAGTTGATGGTATGCTTCTGTGAGTTAATTTAAATTTTTTTTTTTTTTTTTTTTTTTTTTTTTTATCATTATTATTTTCAGTTTCCTAACTTTTGTTGCACCTAGGAGGTAGCTTGCAGTGAGCTTTAAGTGATTTGAGGGCATAGATTTTTTAAACCTCTTGGTATTATTCAGGTTTTTACAGAATATGTGACAAGTCACTCCGTAAATCAGATATAAGACGATAACACAGAGCTTTACCTGAAACACGGATGCGAATTCTGAATGATACAAAAACACATACTCAAGTATGGAAGGAGTGAAATCGGGAGAAAATGGAAGCTAGGAACTTCTCTGAGGCCTGACCATGGATATAGAGAGTGTGAGATTTGATACACTGGAAATAAAAGAAACTTTTAGGATATACAGAGTCTGTAGATATCATGCAATGGGAATTTGCATGTACATATTGCAGGAATATGTAAATTAAATATCAGAAAATGTCTGAACTGGCTTAAGAAAGGTCACTGCCAGTATGGGGAGGATTCACAGTTTACCATCCAGAATTTTGCTAATCGTTGTTAAAGTTTAGGCACTGCCTGAATGAGTACATATCAGGGACAATGAGACATACTTTCTGCTTATCACAATGCATGCCCTTTTTTTAGACTCGGACATGTATAGGACCAAACATACGCAGGGGAAAACAGTCTCCCTCCACAAAATGATAAAGGAACTTAAAGCACTCTGCCAGTCTCAACAGAACAGCATATTGGCTCCCTTAGCAACAGAGAAATAAGCCATGTAACATCATTTTTATATGCCAACATACAAGGGCTTAAATCCCCTTTATAACTGGCATGCTGCCTTCACTGAAACACACAGTACACACCATGTGAATAGCCCTCATTGCAACATGTACAGATCTGACAGGACTACATAATGTGGAGTATATGGTATATACTCTTAAAGCAACTGGGCTCCTAAACTACTCAGTTGATGTATTAGAAGCACCTGCTGTCAAGTCTGAAAATCAAAACTGGACATTGCAATAATCCATGGACCACCAGATGCAAGACCATAAAAATTTGTAAAACATATAAGGAAAACTGAATCATGTCTTATCCTCTTTGAAAAACCAGTTCCAAATATACTTGTTTTTGGAGACTTAAAGTTACCACACATAAATGAAAACATTTAGGAATCAGCATTATAGCAGAAGCTACTAACACTGGAGGGAGCTCAGACAGACAGCTGCTAAAAAAGTCATTCAGACAGTGTGACAATTTGTCCCTTAGGTAGCAAATAACAAAACCAATAAGAAGGACAGACACTCCAGATTTAATCTTTACAAGTATTGTGGACCTGCTCTGTGACATCATCATCATAAATGCCCTGTATTCAGATCACAAAATCTAATTGAAGTAAGAACAGATATGGATGCTTATGGAAATAGATTAACCCACTGACTGCAGCAGCCCAATATATTATGTATACCCCCACGGCAGGACTTTTCCAAAACACATAATACAGAAGACAATATGGTAGATATGTACTCATGTATGTGACGAGGCTCACAGATGAATATTTTTAGTGAGTCAAGGCCTGCACCACTGCTGACTCTGCCAGATATATGATGCATACTTTGCCATGTGGCACAATATGTATACAGTTACTTTACTACACCTGTGTTATATTTCTCTACACTTATATGCATTTTCTTTTCACAATAATGGTATTTCTTTTATTGAAAATGATTTATGTTTTGGTATTTAACATATATGTACATACATACACAGTACTCTTCTGTATTTAGTAAATGCTTTTTTATGGCGCACCTTGAAACTGCCAGATTTAGACTTTGGGGGGCCCATGGCACTTCAGGTTCGGTGGGCCTCTCGTACATGGCAAATCACCAAGTTTACACATCAAAGTCAGTTTTTGTAATTAGAAGTGACAAGTTGTTGCCCTTGACATATCTAAGGCTTTTGACAGGGTGTGGCATCGGGGTCTCATCTCTAAGGTTCCTTGTTTTGGCTTCCCTCCCTCACTTTTCTCCTTCATATCTTGCTTCCTCTCTGGTCAATCTATCTCTGTGGTTGTTGATGGATCAGCTTCCCACCCCTTTTCTCCACCAACAGTGGTGTCCTTCATGGCTCTGTCCTGTCCCCTACACTTTTTTCCCTTTTTTTCAACAATTTCCTCTCCTCAGTAAATAATCCAGTGCACTCATGCACTCATGACTCATCCACATCCTCTTCTCTAACTCGATCTGCATCTTATCTTGACACGGCTTCTTTGATAAACTCAGACTTGCACAGGATATCTCAGTGGGGTACACAAAATCTAGTTAAGTTTAATGCCTCAAAGATCCAATGTCTACACATCTCTGTATCGAAAACACTTCACAACTCTTGCCTCTCCTTTGACGGTTCTGTAATTCCACCTCTTGGCTCAATGAGCATGATTGGTATTACTGTAACATCAACTCTTTCATAGAAACCCCACATTACAGGAATAGCTAAGTCTGCCTCGAAGAAACTGGGTGCCTTGTGCCTTGTTTAGATGTCGAAGCTTCTCTTTTGAACAGTTGCTCTGTTTATGCAAGGGATTGATTTGACCTTTTATGGAGTACTGCTCTGACATTTGGGGTGGTTCTAGCTCTGTATTCTGACTTGACAGAGTTGAGTCAAAAGTGGTCCGACTTGTAAACTGCCCTAGGCTAACTTCCAAACTTGCTTCCCTTACCCCATGCTGCAATATTGGTTCACTTTCTCTCTTCTGTAGGAACAGTTGAACCTCTGTAGTCCGGAAACCTTGAGACCTGGCCATTGCCCGACCACAGAAAATGCTGGAAAACAGAAATTGACCCCTAAGGGAACCCCCTGTGTAAACATATGCCCATCCCCTAGTCTTGTCAGCTCATTCCACATAAATATTGCTGTATTATCAAAGGAAGAGCAACCAGTAATGCTTCCAAACAAGGATTTTATTGTTACATCAGATTACATCAGAAGTACATCAGGATCAGCAGGGTCTTCATGGTCAGCAGATACTTGCACATTAGGGACAGGGGAGATGCAGGGAAGTGGATTTTCTATGCTGGAATGAGCCTTGGCAATGTTAATAACCGCTGTTCCAGTGTAGCTTGCTTCTGGTACTTTGGTTTTTCCTTAATTAATTTTTCTCTGAATCAAATATACAGACATAATTTCTTGTTCTGTTACAAAGTCCCATTGTTCCAGTACTGCAATTAAATCTCTCATCATCTGGATATCTTTATCCATAGAAATTCCTTCTTTCACTTCCTTGTTTTCCTGTGCAGTTTTTTCATGATCGTGTTTCTTCTCACCTTGTTGAACCATCTCCATGATTTCTTGATCAGGTGATTGATAAACAGGCTCATCATTATCAATGTTCATCCATTCCTCTAGGTTTTCCTCTGTAATATCTTTGGTTATTGCAAGATGGTTTGGGTTAGTCATACTCTTAGTATACTTGACCAATTCTTGGATCAATATCTTTTCACTTGAAACTCTAAATCCAGAGAAGTCAGGTTCATTTCTTTTCTCTTCCTGAAACATTAAGCTTGTCCACAGTTTGTGCCAGCTACCTTGCAGTGTACTTTTCTTGACTTTATTCCAGGCAGAAGCTAGTTACCATACCATATCCTGAAGTTGAATTCCCTCATGAAATCTTCGGGAAGCTTTCCATTATTCACTGCGACAAGGAAATGGTGCATGAACTCCAATCTGTATTTAGATTTCAATGAGCGTAATATTCCCTGGTCACAGGGCTGAATCGGAGAGGGAGGTATAGACCAAAATCATTGCCTTTTATTATAGGTTCTGCTTTGGGGTGTGCCGAACAATTATCTAAAATAAAAAATGTTTTACCCTTTGGATCAAGGCCAAAAGAGTTACAGTGTGCTCTAGCTTCAAGCATGAAGTAATTTCCAAACCATTCAAGAAAAAGTTTAGTTGTCATTCACCCTCTTTGATTACCACTGTAGATAAGTGGAAGAATTTTTCACTCCTTTAAAGGTCCTCAGGTGAACACTCTTACTAATTACCATCAGTTTGGTTTTATGTGTTCCTGCAGCATTGCTGCAACCAAGAATTGTTACCCTATCTTTGGAATCCTTACCCCCAGATGGAGGCTCCTCAATATCTTTTGCAAGGGTTTTTCGTGTCATGCGATGCCAATACTGGGCAGATTCATCAGCATTATACACTTGTTCTGGGGCTAAGTTTACCACTGCCATGAATTGTACAAATTCATTCAAAAACTTTGTTGCAGCTTCCGTGTCAGTACCACGCATTCACTGCACACACTATGTATTGAAATTTCATGTCTCCCTTTAAACTTGTGTAATCATCCTTGTGAATATTCACAGTCACAGTCTAGCTTTAGTTTTCTATGAAAAACTTTGGCCTGCTCGCTAAGCATCTCCCCAGAAATGCCTACACCTTCATTACGTCGGGGCTTAAACCACTTTGTAAGTGCACTGTAAAATTCTGTACTCTTGGCACCTTTCAAAGTTTTCCAAGAATTTAGACTTTTCTGGCTTTCATTTTTCAGCAAAAAACTTAAACATCTGCTCCATTTGTTTCTTTAAGGCATATACAGTTGATGATCCAATCTGATAGTACTCACATAAAGCCTTTACAGAAGTTCCTTTATCTAATTTTCTCAGTAACTTCACCTTTTCAAGCATAGATAATGATTTATGTATATGCTTAGTAGCACTAGCACCATCTTCAGCACCTCTTAGTCTCTTGGATGACATCCTGAAGAGCTAAAATACAGCTGAATATAAGAAATTAACAGGACTGCTAATTAGCTCAGTTGCAGAGTAAACTGATTTTGGCATCTTAGCATTGCTAACTTGCTAACAGTGCCACCCTGGTGACAGATCCTTAAACTAATGGCGGCAGATTCAAAACTTGTTGGACCATGGGAGTTACTGGACCACAGAGTGCCGGATTAGAGAGGTGCAACCTGTATTGCTTTAATTTTTGCTCCCGAGAGCTGGCTGCTTGTGTGCTCCCACCACTAGGTAGACCACACAATACTCAGCAAGCTGCTGCATCACAGGATTATTGTGTGGCCATCGGCAACTCAAGGGTGGGCTGTTTGATACCTGCTTCTTTCCCATGTCGAAGCTTTGGAACTCTACCTTTTCATGTCTTTCCCAATACCTATGACCTGGCACATTTCAAAAGAAGGGCTTTCATGTCCTCAAAAATTCATAAATACTTTCCCTTGTCTTTTTCTGCTTCATAATACTCTCTTTATTTCAATTAAGGCCCAGCCTTGATGTAGACTTTTGTCCATGACTGGAGCCTTCAACATAAAAAAAAAGATACATACATACATACATAGAAAGACCACAATAGCTACAAAAGGTCTTTCTTTCTACACTTGGCATATGTTTCCACGGTTTCAACAAATCTCTTCTCTTTTTCAGCTGTAAACAAGGTCGCTTAACCTTCGCTTGACCTTAATTATATCATAGGAACATCCTGCTTTGATAGAATAGTTAGCCAAAGTTCAGTCAAGATCCTGGCTCAATAAACTAATTTTTATATTAGATTTTTGTATAGAGGGGTCCCCCTCTGGAAGGGGGGCCTTGGGCAATTGCCCCTTTTGCCCCCTTATAAATCCGGTACTGCCTTGAAACATGGATTGTTAGACACCTAACTCCTCATCACAATCAATTTCAGTCTCTTTTCCAGTATATATTATAAAATCATATTTGTAGTCACTTTTTATATCACGAAACACAAAAATTTAGGTTCATTGAACTTGGACAGCTTGATGCTTGGAGATGATGGCTATGTTTCCTTCACAAAACCATTATACTGATTTGTTTCAGTCACTGTCAAGTCTGTCAAATTACTGTCAAAATATTCTAAGAAATAGTCTAGCTCCACAGAATTCTTAGTGAGGGAACAAACACCTGTTATACCTGAATTACCTATGTCAAAAACATCCATCCATACCCAGGAAGTAAATGGCAGACATGACAAAGCACCTCCTATCCTCATACTAGGACTGGGATCAACTTTAATCTCAGTGCTGGAAATATCATCTCCCTAACTTTGTTTCTCCACATCTGCGTGAACCTACATCCATCTGATTCACTGTCACTGTCGTCTAAAATGTCCAAGCTAAGTGTATCTAATAAGTCCAAGTAATAAGTTGGGTTTTTATACTGTACGCTTTGCCAGTGTGATAGCTATTGGCTACTCAAATGGAAAAAATATGGACTGATGCATGGAAGTACCTACTGAGATATCCAGTGTGGACTTTTTTTAATTGAGATCCCACATATGGGATACTTGCAGTTAACTCCCAAAGGCGATGTGTCCCATATATGGGACATCAGCTGTTAGTGGATTAACACACAGCATTTAGGATGTTTGCCCAAGGTTCCCCACATTTAGGGACTCCCATAAATGTCACCCATTTTTGGACATGAATATCTAGGACCTTCAGGGCTGAAGGACAGACAGAGTGACAGCATATGTCCTCCTCTGAGTAGCTTTTCTTTTAATAGATAGTAAGTCTTCAAGAAGACTTCCATGTGTTTTAACAGGTTTGCCTGCTTTGAATTCTGCAAACCATATACCATGTTAGTGACCATTTGATAGTGAGTATACAATGCAACTGGTTATACTCACAAGGCTCAGGTGATCATCTGATGCACCCATATTTGCCCTGCCATTAATTTTTGCAGTTTTATCAATACTGGTACATCGTGAATTGCCAGACTTTATTGATTACCACCGGTTTGCCTGTGCATGTAGATTATGTCAGTCTGCCAGTGTGTAAATGTGTTATCTAATGGGCAATCTGCAGGGCACAATGTTAGTGAATTTTCATGCGGTTTTCAGAGATTGGGATGTAATTAACATTTTGATCAACATAATCTATACCGTAACATACACTGTGTAGTTATGCAACATGAGATGTGTTCTTTTCTGAGTTGGGCATGATAAAACATCAGAACCTATTTCAAGCATAATAAGATTTTTCATTGATATACATAGAAAATGTATTGATTTTTGGTGCGCGCTTTTGCATACAACTCAAATACCAGAACAAACAAACAAAGATCACTGGATAGTGATGATATTCTCTAAACTCATTGCCAATTCACAACTCACACATGATTTTAGTGTCATTAGATGAACAATCAAATATAGCAGAGGAGATGGAGTGGCTTTATGTCACTGATGGTGATTAATTCCAGTGATGAGAGGTCATTTTCAGGCTGAAGCTGATAAAGAACCATCTGATATCATCCTAAAGATGGTCAGGGCTTGTGAGTTTTGCAATTCTTTTCCACAAATCAGATATTTTTGATTCACGAATGCTGGTGAGTTCTCTTCTTGTGTGCGAGTAATATGTGAAGAAAAGTTTATAAAATGGCTTCTGTAGAATTATTAAAGTTGTTCTTTTTGTTTTTTGGATGAAGAATTAATAAATCTGTCCCTCTGCCTGGTAGTAATTTGTTCCTGTAGTTCAAATGCACTAGATTAAATTTGAGAGATGTATTGTTGCTTGAAAAGTGCATTATAACTATACCCTTACCCCAAAGATTTGATTAAGCCCTTGGATTTGGGGAGAGGATTTCCCACAGAATGATCTCCCTCCTCAATGCTTAATCTGGCTCTGGAAGCTGAACTGTCTGGGTAAAACATATGTAACTATGGTGGCATATTCTGCAATTTCAGTTTTGATAAGAAGTGGGTTGAATAGGAAAATGTAATTAAAGACATGTCTTTGATGACACGATGGGAAACTCTGCTGAGTACCAAAATAAAGGAGTGTTTAAGACATGACCATTTTCACATTCCAGACATGCAACAGATATATACCAGTGAAAAAAAAAAAGCACAAAAGGCCTGGGGTAGAACGAGAGATATGAGCACTCCATAGAAGGTGAAAAAGAATTGCTGATATCCTAAAAAAAATCCACGGCTCACTTAGCAGAAGAAAGCATACCTATCAGATGAGCTGCTGGATATATACTCAGAATGTCATACAAAATGCAGATAAAGGAAGAATAGAAAAGATAATGAAGAAAAAATAAACCAAATACTCTTAATCATATGCAAAATGCAAAGCATCATCTACAGATTTTTTTTAGATATAAGTCTAGTCCTTCTGGCAAGTCTTTACTTAGATTGAGAATAGCACCGATGCAATGACTGAACCCTGTGGAATGCCACGGGTAACAGATTGAGAATAGCACTGATGCAATGACTGAACCTTGTGGAATGCCACGGGTAACACCAGTTTACTTCAAAAAGGCTCTTTTGCATGCATCTGCTGTTCCTTTTTACTAAGATGATTTTCAGTCCTCTGAAGAAGGCTGCCCTTAATGCTTGCCTGCAAATCCAGTTTCTTTACCAGCCTTCATTATGGTACAGTGTTGAATGTCTTCTAGCATTCCAGGAACATTCATACCACCCATACATCTCTTGTTTAAAACAGAGCTCACTTGTATTTAGTTAGATTATTTCACAGGACTTGTTTTTCTCTGAGCCAGTGATGTCTCACTTAGGTAGTGTATCCTTTGCTTTCTAGTTATCTTTTCCACTGTTTTAAAGACCTGTTGTAATTCAGATCAATTTTCAGATCTTTCATAAAGGTAAGCTTGATATTTGCTCTCTTCTGCTCCCTTGGTGCTAGACCCTTTTCTGATAGTATTTTGAACATTTAGGTGGCTTGTAAAATGTCTCTGCACATGTGCACATGCCTTAAACACTTGTAGAGACTTTATTTGGGTCATGTGACTCATATGAATTAAGACCTTTTAGTAGTCAACAGTTTTAGTGCATTAGAATATGCTTTAGTTTCAGATAATGTGTTTTTGTTAAACCAGAGAAAATGCCCTTGCTTATCCTGAAACTAATAACCTCAAATCAGAGAATATTAAATCAGATGCATGGCTATGCCACCTGACACCACCCATCTGACTCAGCCCATGGGTCAAGGTTTTATTTATACCACTGAAGACTACAATGAAGCAATGTTGTCATTGCTTGACACTCATATGATGAATATGGGAAGGATAATAAGGAAGATGAAGCACTGGATAAGATTAAACTATAAAAGAGACTATTTAGGACTAGGCCAAACTCTGGAAACAAGCTTAAATAAGCACTTGAAAAAATCTGTATTATCTTGGGAGGTTGAGGAGCAAGATTTAGATTATGACTTTGATGAACATAGTAATGAGATCCTTGGTATGATAGTATAGGCTAGTAAGCTGTTAGAAAGGGATGAAGTGGTGTGTTGGCTGGAGTTAGATGCTGAGAACCCAAGTTAAGGCATATTGTATGACAAGGAGATTGTCCAAAAATATTCCAGTAATGAGGAGGAGGAGAAGGAGATAGTTCTTAAAAAAAAAAAAAAAAAGTAGTTATAAATGGTAGATAACCTCATATTCTTGCTTAGGTCAGTGATAATCATGATCTGGCTACAGTCTGTCAGCACTTTAGGCTGGCCAAAGATATTATTCTTAAGGTCCGTAAATATAGAAAACAAAAACATTTAGATTTTGGTTAGAGTTTCTATGCCTTATTTGACAAATGATTAGGAATATGTCCTTGAAAGCTGAGCTTTCACTATACATTATGTTCCTTAAACAACAATTTGGGCCACTGAGACTGATAGCTAACCTAGAATAACAGTAGATTACAGTACCATAGGTTGAATTGAAGATGTATTTAAGTCAGAGCTAAATTCACCAGTAAGATTTTCTATTTTAAGCTCATATGAATGGTGAAATATTTTGCATTCACAGTTAGTAACTTAGACAGCTTAAAGCTGTATATATCAACAGACATGAAACGTCACTGTGATTCAGGGGTCAAATGGAAGCAAGTGAAGGTCAGCCATAGTATGTATAAAAGATTTTCTGTTAATTTTAATAAAGTTTCCATGTTAAAGTGTATTTTAAACCCATACCTATTTTGTACATGAGAATACACTAAGGTGTATTGTGATCTGGCAATAAGCAAATTTCAGCTATGATATGTAAACAAAGATTTTTTTTCAACAAAGTTGCATATACTTTATAGAAGAGAAAGAATACTTCCCACGTATTCCCTGCGTGTTGTAGAAGACTACTAAAAGAGGCGGGAGTGGGGGGGGGTTGGAAACTCTCCCCTTCTTGTATTTTCAGTTTCTAAAATTGGAAACAGGGGAAGGAGTTAAGCAGGGAGTGCTCATTCTCGAAGGCTCAGATTGGGGTGTCTAAATGTGTGTGGATGTAACCAACATGACAAGAAAGGAGAGATTGGTAGTATGTTTGAGGAAAGAAACCTGGATATTCTGGCTCAGAGTGAAATGAAGCTCAAGGGAAAAGGGGAAGAATGGTTTGGAAACGTGTTGGGAGTGAAGTCATGGGTTGGTGAGAGGACAAGAGCTAAGGAAGGAGTAGCACTACCCCTGAAGCAGGAATTGTTGGAGTGTGTGATAGAGTGTAAGGAAGTAAATTCCAGAGTGATGTAGGTAAAACTAAAAGTGGGTGATGAGAGATGGATGATTATTAGTGCTTATGCACCTGGTCATGAGAAGAATGATCTTGAGAGGGAAGTGTTTTGGGAACAGCTGAGAGAGTTATGTCAGCAGTTTTAGTGTATGAGACTGGGTAGTAGTGATGGGTGATTTAAATGAGTTGAATAATGTGGCAGTTGAGGGTATGATTGGTGCACATGGGGTGTTCAGTGTTGTGAATGGAAATGGTGAAGAGCTTGTGGATTTGTGTGCTGACAAAAGACTTGTGACTGGGAAAACCTGGTTTAAAAAGAGAGATATTCACAAGTATACATAAGTGAGTAGAAGAGATGGCCAACAGGCAATATTGGTTATGTATTAATTGATAGGCTTTTAAAAGAGAGACTTTAGGATCTTAATGTGCTGAGAGGGGCAGCTGTTGGGATGTCTGATCACTATCTTGTGGAGGCAAAGGTGAAGATTAGAGGTTTTCAAAAAAGAAGAGAGGATGTCAGAGAAAAGAGAGTAGTGAGAGTGAGTGAGCTTCGAAAGGAGACTGGTGTGAAGAAATATCAAGAGAAATTGAGTGAAGAATTGCAAAAGGTGAGAACAAGTGAAGTGAGGGGAGTGGGTGAGGAATGAGATGTATTCAGGGAAGCAGTGATGGCATATGCAAGAGATGCATGTGGCTTGAGAAACGTGGAAGGTGGGCAGATTAGGAAGGGTAGTGAGTGGTGGGATGAAGTAAAGTTGTAAGTGAAAGAGAAAAGAGAGGCGTTTGGACGATACTTTCAAGGAAGGAGTGCAAATGACTGGGAGATGTATAAGAGAAAACTGCAGGAGGTCAAGAGGAAGGTGGAGGGAACAAGGAGAAGCGGGAGATCAAACTGGAGGTGGAAGAAGGGGATGAAAGGGATTTTGAGTGGTAAGAGCCTGTACATGCAGGAGGGTGAAAGACTTGCATGAAATAGAGTGAAATGGAACGATGTGGTATACCGGGGTCGATGTGCTGTCAGTGGACAACCAGGGCATGTGAAGTGTCTGGGGTAACCATGGAAAGGTCTGTGGTGCCTGGATGTGGATAGGGAGCTATGGTTTCAGTACATTACACATGACAGCTAGAGATTGAGTGTGAGTGAATGTGGCTGTTTCGTCTGTTTCCTGGCACTACCTCGCTGGCGCAGGGGATGGCAATGCTATTTCCTGTGGGGCAGGGTGGCATCAAAAATGGATGGGGGGCGAGCAAGTATGAATATGTACATGTGTATATGTGTATATGCATGTGTATGCATATGTATGTATGTATGTATATGTTGGTATGTATTTGTATATACTGTGCATATATGTGCATGTTGTATATATGTGTGTGTGTGGGTGAATGGGTCTTTCTTTGTCTGTTTCCTGGCGCTACCTCACTGATGCGGGAAACAGCGATCAAGTATAATAATAATGATAATAATGTTAATAATTATATACATATATTTTTTTTTCATACATATTCGCTGTTTCCCGCATTAGTGAGGTAGTGTTAAGAACAGAGGAGTGAGCCTTTGAGGAAAAATCCTCACTTGGCCCCCTTCACTGTTCCTTCTTTTGGAAAAGTGAAAACAGGAGGGGAGGATTTCCAGGCCCCTGCTCCCACCCCTTTTAGTCACCTTTTACGACACGTGTCAGCAGTTTTAGTGTATGAGACTGGGTAGTAGTGATGGGTGATTTAAATGCGAAGGTGAATAATGTGGCAGTTGAGGTTATAATTGGTGCACATGGGGTATTCAGTGTTGTGAATGGAAATGGTGAAGAGCTTGTGGATTTGTGCGCTGAAAAAAGAGTAGTGATTGGGAATTCCTGGTCTGAAAAGAGAGATATTCACAAGTATACATATGTGAGTAGAAGAGATGGTCAACGGGCAATATTGGATTATGTGTTAATT